>RYFJ01001696.1:0-100766 GCA_003991445.1 Oryza meyeriana var. granulata | reverse complement strand
TTACGGCAAGAGCCCGTTGGTTGGATGAAGGTGCCGAGCCAGCGCAGGACGTTTTTGTGCCTCCCGTCATTGGTCCGTGACCTTTTGGTTGAAAATATAAGCCATATTGGATTTAATTTATTCCATAAATAAATTACATGATATTAATAGCATAAGTAAAACCAGAACATGTAATTCTTGACTCAATATTGTATATGAACCAGCAATTAACATGAATAGATCAAACATAGGAGACATAGTGTACACGTACCTACAGCCCTATCTTGGAGCAGACACGGGCGAAGCACATACCGCATGAATGACACGCGGCATCAAGTGATGACGACGACGCGCAGCACCCCGAACGTGGGGGAACAGCCGTGATGGGCGCACAGCGAGCAAGTCACGCGTACGCTTCCTAAAAACCTTATTTCGTCATCTCCCAGTACAGGACGTCGAAGGTAGGGTTCTGGAACCTGCTCTCCCAATCCGCTGGTGCACGCCGACGACGGGACGAAGTAAACGAACGAACGACGGCTCAGAACGAAAAGAAATTTTGGGGGCCCCCAAAGCCCTAGATTGGTTTTCGCATATGTTACGTGGAGACAGCAGCTCGGCTATTTATAAAGATATAGGAGTGTTAATCGGACATCCGCACGACTCTATCTCGTAACCGCACCGGATAGCCTCGCGTATCTATCCAAACTTTCCAACACCTTATCAATTATCCGTAAGTTCAAACATCCGGATTAGTTGTTAAGCTTGGCAGGCAAAACATAACTACAAAAGAAGCTGCATCTAACACAAGCATGTGAAGCTAATTTGGGGACCATTCAACGCCACATGTTGCGTACCGCGCGCCGCCAGGCTGGCGAGGGCGAGGCGAGGCGAGCGCGCGCGGTGTATTCCTCTAGTTCTTTCCACTATGCATGTCTCAAGTGGCTAGAGAGAGGCTCACCCCTTATAAGGAAGATCTACCTCTCTACGACTAAGCAAGTGGTCCTAAAACTTTCCATGCCACTTGCATGAGGTGAGCTTTGGAGGATTTTTACAATTATTCTCGCACTGGGCTTAACCCACTTAGTAATTCCAACAATCGCCCACAAAAATAATCAAAGTCGCAAAGAGATTTGCCATTCTCCAAGTACTAGTTTTATATTACCAAGTGTTTCGATGGAGACCGGTTAAGGTTGAACATCCATCAATAGAACTATAAGCTATCACTTACTCACAACTTTGAACAATGGACTACGCTTTGAATTGGCAAATTTTGGTGCAAAGCAATTTCACTCAACGCCTTGACTGATACTAAGGGCCGTTAGTAGCCTACCCTTGGTTGGAGTTAATAAATATGCTCCTTGTCTTTCATGAGCTTCTTAGATATTCACCAAAATCTAACATAAACCGCGACCACGGTCGGCTCATATGGTGGTTCCTTCAGAATGCTCCTATAGAACGCCTTTCCGCTATTTAAAGCCACAAAACACATTAAGGCAAGAGGCACAACCTGTCTTACAGTTGTGAGAGTTATGCATCTCAACTTAGGAGACAGTAAAGGTACTCTTCTCCAGTTAACTAATATCTTTGGTCTTTCTCAGGTCCTAATTCACACGGGAGATCGCCGATACACATAGTTGGGATTACCACCATAAGTGTAACTCCACATGGGTCCTCAATTCCCATCTCCTCGAGCATTATCTATACATTCTCGTGTAGCTCCTTCATAAAGGGATCTGCTATGATTGTTAGCTATTTGGACCAAATCCAAACTTATAATTCTGGAATTTCTCATTTTCTGACAAACTTTTAATCGTCCTTCACATGCCTAGACGATTTCATGTTATCCTTAGAAACTATTACCTTAGGCAAGGACAGTTTGATTGTCATAGTTCATAAGGATAGCCGGCACTGCGTTTTAGGCCAGAGGCAAATGCCATTAATAGATTCACGCAGCCATTCTGCCTCAACAGTGTAGTATCTAGTGCTAAGCCTCTTGCTTCCATGGTTGATCTCGTCAAAATGGTCTATTTGCACGCCTCCATGAAACAGCACCACCACCAAGTGTAAAAACATATCACTAGTAGCTTTGATCTCATCAACACAGAGATCCAGTGGATCCACTATATCCCTCCATACCGACGATACCCAGTATAGTGAGTCCAGATTCATAGTACCCTTCAGATAATGCATAACTCGCTCAAGCGCGCGCCACATAATCAATCTCCCGGATTAAGGTTAACCGGCTCAATTTTGCTCACAGAAGAGATGTCTGGCCTAGTTGCCCTACTAATACATAGTGAGCAACATTTAATCTGGGAGTACTCCAGCTGATTCCTAGTAATTCTTTTATTTTTACGAAGCAAAAAACTAGGATCATAAGGAGTTGGAGAAGGCTTGTTATCAATATAGCCAAAGCGGCTCAAGACTTTTTCCACATAATAAGATTGCAAGAGTGTAATCCCATCTTCACCTCTGATTAACTTAATGTTTAAGATAACATTAGCTACTCATAGATATTTCATATCAAAGTTTTGAGACAAAAATGATTTAACCTTATTAATCACCTCAAGGTTTGTCCCAAAGATTAGTATGGCATCAACATACAAACATAGAATAACTCCCTCACCCCTACCATAGCGAATAACATAACATAAACGTGAATGCCAGATACTAGCCTCATCATCCACACTTCCACAAATATGGTTTACAGACTTACTGCAGAAGAAGAAATCAGAAAATGGGGGGGGGGGGGGGGGGGAAAACAGAACAAGCCTCCGCATTCATAGCCTTTACCAATAAAATATCCATGTTTAGACACGACTACTTTATTAGACTTAAATATCAACTTAAACCCGTCTCTACATAGACGGGAACCACTAACGAGATTCTTGTCGATAGTAGGGACATGCTGCACGTTCTTCAGCTACACGATCTTTCCTGAAATAAACTTCAGATCTATCTGCCAATACCATGAACAGAAGCATGGCGACCCATTCCCATTAGGACGGAGGAATCTCGGCTGACCTGATAAGAGAAAAACAAAATATGTTCGCACAAACATGAACATTGACCCCCATATCAACCCACCAATTAGTAGACTGATTAACTGAGAGAACAGTAGGTAAATTACCATACCCGGTTCCATCTCCACTATTGCCAATGGTCACATTGATAGACTTAGAGGTCTATCCTGCTGTTAACGCCAAAATTTGGCACGGTTCACATTGGATTTGGTTAAGGAAAGAAGATATATCAGCCGTTGGAAGCTAATCAGAAGAAGCCAGATTCAGGAAGGAATCGTGAGGACCACGACATGGCAGTCAATTACCTTATCTACTAATTAGGTAGTTTTGATAATTTTTAGGAAACCTGATATCGTATCTGATCGGGGTTTGTTAGTTTTTCCTTTTATAATTAGGAAACTTCTGTTTCGTGTCCTATTAGGACTGTACCAACTCGGGGTATATATACGTATGCCCGGGTACCTTGTAAATTATCAATCTCTCGATCAATCAAATTCGGCGCATCGCCAACCCTTTACCAACGGGTTCTTGCGTTCTCGAGCGGGGCTGCATCGGTTAGGTCCGAACTCCTGCGGGGTAAGTCTCGTTACCCGACTACCAATCGGCTAGGACTTTCTCGGTTAGGTCTGATATTCTAGTCGTCTATGGTAGTTCGGCTTACCACGGTGTATCGGATCTGTCTACGGCTGCATCGGTTCGGTCCGACCTCTAGCTGGTCAGGTAATATCACATCACGCCGTGCATAGTTTTTATCAGTTTATCGGGGTAGTTTTATCATCAGTTTGTGCTGCATCGGTTGGGTCCGACCTACTAAACTGCTAGCGATAAATTATTCCTGTTAGGCTGATAGCCTTTGTGCAAGCGTCTTATCGAATGTATAGCCGGGTAAGTTATTTTTCATCACAGTTGCATTAATCTATCGGTTTTGTTGAGGTTTCTTTACTATTATCGATCTGTGCTGCATCAGTTAGGTTTGAACTAACTAGATGCTATAATATAGATTTTATCCTTGTCGAGCCCGATCGGTGTATATGCGACGTTCTATCGGAGTGCTTAGCCGATAGGTTATCTTTCTATAAAGCCGACTGTATTATCCTTACTGTTTGTCATCTATATTATCATCGGTTTTTCTAGCCGATGCACATGTGTTTCCTTGGCAGTCGGCTGGCCTTACTATCTTGCTTATCTATTTTATCATCGGCTCCTAGCCGATGCCACATGTTTATACTGACATCTTGTCTATTTGCTCATAGCGCTATCGGTTTCCTAGCCGATACACAGGTGCCATCGGCCATCGGCTACAAGGAGCCTACATCAGCCCGTATCGCCGATAGCGATGTGCCCCGTTACTGCTGACCCGAGCGCGAGCACAAGCGAGACCCGGAGCGCGAGTACAGGCGAGGGCCCGGGCACGAGCATAGCGGCTGATCGGGCTGGAAGGAATCCGTATCGGCCTTACTGGCCGCATTGGATCAGTAATCAAATTTCTTCATCTCCTTGTCAATTACGGGGTCAAATTGACTGCACGCCTGCGCGACCTCAAGATTTTAGGACCTGCACTGGGAGCTAAGCAGATCTCCCCAGGCCTCGCGTGTTTCTAGCGCCGAACCAGATCTGTCAGCAAGCTTTTCGGCACACCCGGCGGTTTTCGGCGTTCAACACCTGCAGGTGCCTTCATGCTCTTACGTTGTAGACACTTCCTGGCAATATGACCAGGCAAGCCACACACAAAGCAAGTTCTGACATCTTCCTCCTTATTGTTATTGTTCCTCTTTTTCTTGAAGTTAGTGTTTTGTTAGGCTTTGACAAATTTCCCTTTATTATTCTTGTTTGCAGTCTTTTGCACCACATTGGCACTAGACTGCTCACCATCGCCTTTTAACACAGCGTCCTTTGCCCGAGCTTTCTCCTCAACGTCAAGAGATGCAATTAACCTCTCAACGGAGTACTCCTGTCTCTTGTGTTTGAGTGTAGTACCAAAACTCCTCCATGAAGAAGGTAGTTTTGCAATAATGCATGCAGTCACAAATTTGTCGGGAAGGGCACACTTAAGGAGTTCGAGTTTCTTAGCAATGGTTTGTAATTCATGAGCCTGTTCGACCACAAAATGGTTATTAACCATGCTGAAATCGTGAAACTGCTCTATGATGTACAAGTCGTTGCTAGCATCAGTAGCACCGAATTTGGTATTCAGTGCATCCCATAACTCCTTAGCATCGGTCATATGTATGTACACCTCAACCAGACGATCACCAAGAACGCTAAGAATGCATCCCACAAAGAGAGTAGTGGCTTCCTCAAATTCTTTCTGCTGATCAGCAGAGAGAACTCCTTCAAGTTTACCAGTACTCACCCAGAAGCACTTCATAGTTGTCAACCACAGAGTGACCTTGATCTGCCATCTCTTAAAATGCACACTAGTAAATTTATCCAGCCTCAGTGCATCGGCAAAACCAGCCATCGAAGAATCATAGTGCCTATAATAAGGTTTTTGGATTGTTGAAAATATAAGCACATGTTGATTTAATTTATTCCATAAATAAATCATGGCATTAATAGCATAAGTAAACAGAACCATGTAATCTGATCTAAATATGTATATGACAGCAATTAACATGAATAGATCAAACACAAGAGACATAGTGTACGCATACCTACAACCCTGTTTTGGAGCAGACAAGGGCGCAGCACGTACCGCACAAATGACACACGGCACCGGGTGATGAGGACGACGCGCGGCGCCTGAACGTTGAGGAAGACGAGCCGTGATGGGCGCACAGCGAGCAGTCGCGCATAGCGTTTTCCAAAAACTTTATTCGCCCTCTCCCAGTGCAGGACGTCAAAGGCGAGGGTTCCGAAGACCTGCTCTCCTAATCCGCTGATGCACGCCGACGAACGGGACAGAGTAAACGACGAACGATGGCTCAGAACAGAAGAGATGGCAAGCCCTAGATTGTTTTCATATATGTTGCGTGGAGACAGCAGCTCGGTATTTATAGAGATATAAGGACGCGTGATCAGGACGCCCGCACGATCTCTATCTCGTAACCGAACCGGATAAGCCGCCCGTATCTTATCCGGACTTCACGCTTATCAAATTATCCCGTGAGTTCAAAACAAACTCCGGATAAGTTGTTAAGATTTGCAGCAAAACAGAACTGTAAAAAGAAGCTGCATCTACGCAAGCATGAGAAGCCAATTTTGGCAGACCATTCACGCACATGTCGCTTACGTGCGCCGCCTCGCCTAGCGAGGCGAGGCGAGGCGAGCGAGCGCGCGCGTGTTCCTCTAGTTCTCTCTACTATGCATGTCTCAAGTGGCTAGAAGAGAGCTCACCCTTATAAGGAGGTTTCTCTCTCCTAGAACTAACAAGATGGTACTAAACTTCCCATGCCACTCCCCATGAGGTGGGTCTTTGAGATTTTTCTAGAAATTATTCTCCACATGGGTCTTAGCCCACTTAGTAATTCCAACATATATATGGTGCAAGCATGTCACGCCCAGAATTTCCATCCGAAATTCTGGAGTTTTATTGTGTGTAAATCATCGTCCAGGAATCAACCGAGGCACACATGACATAATTGATAATCAAAGTAATTGTTTACATAGCGTAAGTATTTATTACAGCGACGAATGGTACCTCTTAAAAATAATAAAATTCTAATAGCGGATAAATAAGTAAGCAGCGTGATGACTCCTACTCCACGCACTTGACCGGGCTCCCGCTCAGTCCTCTAAATAGTCCTGTTCACTGTAGTACTCCTCTGAATGATGATTGGTGATTGCAAGGTGAGTACATAAAATACTCGGCAAGCCATACAGCAAATATGCAAGTTCACAGAATAACAAAGGAGGACATAATATGGCTCAATTTGCATAAACCGCATTTATCAAGACATTTAAGAGAGTAAGAAAACATGGAGAATTAAGTCTTATTAAACAACTCTATATCGTTCACCAAAACAGTATAGGCCCAACCACTCCATCCTAGAGTTAAACACAATTCACCATTCCATGGTCATATTTTAGTTTAAGGTAGAACTAATCACAGAAAACATTGCTAGGCTGCCCTTAACCGTGGGCACGGCTATTTGAACAATTTTACTCTGGCCAGAGGTGTACTAATTTCCCCACAAGACACAACTTTACAACACATCACTGTGCACCTTAATACCACCATGGTACCTCGGAAAGGAATTGTGACAAGACCCTCTATGTAACCAGTACAACAAGAGTGACACCCGTTGAACAACCAGTTTTCGGTAGGAGCTGATCAAGCCCCCAATGGAAAAATGATCCAACGCCCAGGACATGGACTTATTGACACAGCCACAACACACTGTGGGGCCTCTGGTTGAACGAACTACACTTTAGATCCCGCCATTACCCATTCTGGCTTGTGGTTAGCATGAGTGTTGCTTCGCAACAAGTAGTTCACTAACCGGTCCTTAACTGCCACGAGCACCGCTAACAATAACCATCAATCCTAGTGCTCGCAACCCACCGTTTAATCATATTTTAGTAGACCATTAAGTTATTCCCTCACGACCATAGTCGTGCAGGGAATCGTCGTTTCATGGGAGATCATAGATGATTGAAAACCTTTATATGATACTACATTTTCTAAGTAGGGCTAAGCACCCTAGAATTATTCTAGCTAACCAATACTTAAGCTAGCTAGTCATATTAGTCCCATAGGTACAAAGGTAGGTACACAAAATAAAAGGGCTATAACCAAGGATTAAGGTTTCCCTTCCCGATGTCATTAGAAAATAAATGCACAGTTGAATAGAAACTGAGATTTAAATCATAGGATCAACATGCTTGAAGGATTGTGGCTCTATGTGACTTGCCTTGCTGCTCCCCACAGTCTTCGACACCTTCCTCGAGAAACTGCGCCTCTTCCTGAACGTCGGTGACTATAGACAATAAACAAAATGAGCAAAACAGTATATCAACACATATGAACAGTACAATATTATATTTTTAGTGGATAGATCATGATTTTTAAAGATATTAGAGACTTGAACGACCTCAATCCAAATTCGTATGAATTAGTTATGATTTTTAGAAGTTTTAATCCTTTATAGCCTATTTAAAAGAATTAATCTGATTTATTGTGTCATTACAGAATTAATTTAATTTAGGAAAAGTGATTTATGACGTCACTGGAGAGAGAAGGCTCTTGGTTGACCAGTGGGACCCACTGTCAGCGAGAGGGGGAAGTCTGGTCCACGGTGGACCAGGTCCACGAGGGGATCCGACGGTTAGGGTTTCTAGGGTTTTGATCGGACGGCTGAGATTTAGCCACGTTTTAAGATAGATCGGAAGGCTGAGATTTGATCCCACTGTGATTGGACGGTTGGGACAAAACCGAGGAGATCCGACAGCCGAGATTGATCCCGATTGGATCCGCTAACAGCGCGGAGGTGGCCCCGAGCTGGCGCCTACACGGCAACCACGTCGACTACAACGACGGCGGCGACGGCGGCGACACTGAACTCGATGGTCAACGGCGATCGGCGGTGCGGCGGCCCTCGGGGAGAGCAGGAAAAGGTAGAGGAGGTCGAGGCGATCCTTACCGAGGGCGAAACCATGAAGAACGGCAATGGAAACAGCCGGCGGCGAGCTTGAGGCGGCGGAGGACTTCTGGTCTTCGTCGGCGGTGGTGCTCCGGCGGTCCCCGAGGGTTGAGAGGCTGCGGCCTGGCTTCTGTGGGCGACGGCGAACCTAACGGAGGGGGCGGCGAGCTTCAACGGTGACTAAGGCGACGGCGGCGCGCAACCGAAGCTTGGTGACGGCAGCGGAGCAAGCACGAGATGCGGGGAAGATGGCTAGAGCTAGCTAGAGTTCGATCTAAAAGCACGGAAACGATCCTAGGGGTCTCAAGGTCGCTATTTAAGGCGGAGAGGAGCGGACTCTAGCTCAGACTCGACGGATTTTGCGGCGACGACGAGATAGGGATAGGAGACCGACTCGGGGAGCTTCGGGTCTCCGTTCCACGCGCGATTTGGCTCCGGTTTCTTGGGGATTAGGTAGAAGAGGATAGGGGTTCTGTTTTCCCCCAACTGATTTGGAGAGATCGAGGCCGAGTCGATCGGATTTTGCAAGATTTACGGCGGCGACACTCGGGTGCGACAATGCCCTCGAGCGGGAGGTAGACGACGACCTAATAGGCGGGCCCCACCTGTCGGCGACCGAGGATGACACGGGTGGACGTGGGCCGCCGGCCGCGCACGCGAGGGAGACCGAACTAGTGCACCGTAATGGGCCGAAAACGGCCCAACGACTGTGGAGGAGATTTTAATCCTTTTTTTCTTGTTTTAATACTGTGAAGCTTATTTATTTTGCCAAAAATATTTCCCCTAATCAAGTAATTCCCAGAAAATTTCAGAAATTAAGTAATTAAGCAAAGAATTTTATAAAATTATTTTCAAGCCCATTTTTCTTTAGATTTTTCCCTGATTTTATTCTTTTCACTTCTTGAGGCTTTTAATTTAATTTCTAAAATTCCTTTTTCACAATATTTTATATAGGGATAATTTTAGGGTGTTACAAAGCATGAGCCATCCATGCACGTATAGTTGTAGATAACAATTGAAACCTCGCAGCCTCTTTGTGCCCACCTGACGAACATGCATGCCAAAGTCAATTTTGTTCAAGGAATAAATGACTTTGGAATAACCATAACTTCTATGTCGGGCATATACACTACTATAGAAGCGATCATCTATGCTAGTTTCCAACCCGACACTATTCTTTTAGGACTTATGACCCCCCTTATCAGTCTTGGTTTCACACCCAGCACAGATTAGCACTAGGAGCGCGCGAAAAAGGGGTATTGGGAAGGTTATCAGTGTTGGTTCGTTGTTGCAGAGGGCGCTGGCCGTGTTTTTGAGTGAGAACCCCCTGTCAGTACCGGGTTTGCAGTACATATGTGTTGTGTTGTAGCAGTGATAATTCATCTGATTGAACCGTTGTATTATATATGTTAGAAAGAGTAAATGTCATCTTTGAGATTGCACGCTTCAATGTCCTTAAATCAAAATTAAACAGGTAGAAGGAGAACATGGACGGTATATGCCATTTATTTCCCTTTTAAACCTCTAAACTTTAAACTTAAAATTATTATTTCTTTAACCAATAAAATGCATACTATATATGTAAGACCCAGATAACCAAATGTATTAATCCAATATTCACAATTACCAATGAGGCATCTCTGTGCATCAAATCAACTATTCGAGATCCTAGCGGCAATGTGCTACATATCAAGCAACAAATGAAAAAGAGGATTTAACAATATAAATTATGTATCATATACCACTTCATAAACATCTATAGCTAAATTAGGTATACAATGCCATGAAACAAAATAAAAATCCAACTGTGAGTAACGTAACCAACCATAACTCCCTCAGTTCTAAATAGTGACATGTGAAAATAATATTTTTAGATTTATCACAAAATATAAAGATGTCAGCATGTTCTTCATGAATTGTACGTGTTGATGTACAATATAATAACAAGTACAAAAGGAACATATGGAGTGCGCGTGGTGCGTGTCAATAGTTGTGTATGTGCATGTGTCTTTTATGTAATAAAAAACAAAATCTTCTTCTAGAGCTATGGCTTCCAAATGGAAAAACAGAGCACCAAGCGTGCCATAACATTCACCTCCTCCCCTACCCTTTAGTGGGTAGGGCTGCATGGGTGGCATGGCCCTCTCCTCTCCTCTCCTTTCTGTTTTTTGCTACACTAATTGAGATGGCAACTAGTAAGTTAAGCTAAATGGTTAGAGTTTAAATTTAATTTTCTTCTTTAGCCAATTAAACTCCTAATCCAATCTACTAGGCCCAAGCACTAATAAGCTAAGCTATCACTCCTATGTCACAACCCATCCCAATATAGCTGTCCTACAACATATATCCACCAATTGCTGAGTCACAGTAGTTGCTGAGGTATATCTATGCATCAGATTAATTATAGCTAAGATTGGTTGGACATGTCTGATGTGTGCCACTAAGCAGTAAAGACAAAGGACATCATTTCGGTGACCATCATCATACATGATAGGTGAGTGGAGAATGCCGTCGAGAAGAAAGCAGACAATAGATGATGGCAAGTAGGTTGCAGCTACGAGTAATGATGACTCGGATTAATGAGTTTCACTTTGATTATAAGTGATGACAAAGCCGTCATTTAACTATGTTGATGTCCTTAATATGACGTAGAAAAAGAACATATGAAGTATATGTCACTTTTTTTCATTTTTAACCTCTTGAGTTTAAACTTAAATTTCATTTTGTAGCTAATAAAAAGTTTAATACGTAGGGTTCATTATACTCTGCCCATATATGGACAATTAGAGAATCACGATTATTGACAAAGGCATTTGTGCATGTCAAGTGGGAGACGTCTCCTACAACCTCAAATAAACTAGATGATAACCCCACACTTTCTTGCAGAAAAAAGAGCGTTGATATACTCATATGTGTTCGAGTTGATGAATATTAAATTTGAATATAGAAAGTGAAATTTTGTAACATACTCATAACAATATGGGAACGAAGTCCGGATGCGAGGTGATGCACCAAGGCAAGATGATAACGTGAGCTTAGCCCTTGGAGGGGCTAGGTATGTTATCAAGAATACATGGCCGTTGGTTGGGTTGTTTGGATGTAAGTTTGCACATTTCCATCTCCTGAATTAAGCAAATCTGGGACAAACATTTTCAGTCCAACCGCCAAACTAAATCTAGGTGACGTGGTTGCGCCATGAAAGAGAGAATTATGGGCGTTTATTCTATTAAAAAATAGTATTAATTGTAGTTAGTGGGAATCAACTTCATAGTTATATAGAGTTAGACAAATTCCTATTTTTTAAAACATCAAAATATCTAGCCATCGGTTTGACTTTAATTTATGGAGCCATTATTTTTGGCCAGTGGATTAGATAGTGTACAGAGTCCTCACCAAAGGTTGTATGCATCTAGCCCTCCCGTCCCTTGTCCAAGTGTTCAGTGCTTCATGTTCTCCCCTCTCTCTGCTCCCTAATTTCCTGAAATATTAGCTAGATTTAAGCAACTGATATGTAAATAAACAACTATAACTTTTAACTTATACATCCGATTTTTGATCTGTTTGAACAATATTTTATACTATTTTTTACAATTAACAAATAATTTAAGAGACATATCGATAATATTTTGACTTAAAAAGAATGAAATCTAGTGTCATACTAACAACCCTTTGGATTTCATGCAATTACCATAGAAAACAATAAATTAAAAAACTTCAAAAATATAGATCACATCATTATAAATCACTTCGCCACATATGTATAGCGTTAGATATACAATATCAAAAAACACATACATCCTTCGAATAGATACTTTATCTAAACTTACAAAATAAAATTTAAACAGATATAATTGTCAATTAATGCCATCGATATTTGATCTATTTGAGCTACATTATTCCTTACAATTAAACAACTATTATAAAATTAATTTATTTACAAAGAAAAATATATGTTGTTTAATTGCTCTTAGTTTGTTAGACTTTTTTAAACAAATTACACTCTTACATTCTTGGATGCCCGCGCAGGCGCGTGGGCTACCTTGCTAGTTGTACTATAGTGTTTCTACTCCTCTTTTTGTGTCAGATTTACAAACAGCAACTGAGCTAACCCGGCCCTCACCTTCAACTGTCACGTTGTTACAAACAAGTTCAGGTATATATACGGCTTAAACATAAGTTTGAGGACAATTTATCAGATTATACTTATCAATTAGTTTACACGACCATTCAAAGAAACAATACATAAAACTAAATTCTGAACTCTAAATTTGTACTGTCACAAATTAAATTCTCTTGCAGTATCACGAGAAGGGGAGAGAGGGAGAGCTAGGGAGACGGGAAAAGTGCGCATCTTTGATATGGAAAAGCATTGATCTTTCTGAGAATCACACATAAATCTATCTATCTGCACCCAAAACACAGCAGCACATCAACTTTGAACGCCCAAAAGGAAATCTGTCTAGGCTTCGCAGCTAGCACAAAGCAGACACTGGCAGCACCATATTCGCTGCATTCCATGCCATGCCATGCCAATGCCAATGCTGGCGCCTTTGAAGAAGTGGCAGGGAATAACAATGTCATCCAGGGAAAGGCCTCTCCTAGAGTATACTACTACAATACACTTGTACAGTTGTACTACTTGCTCCATGGCTGCAGAAGCAGTCACTGCAGTAGTATCAATGCATGCATGGCATGGCCCGGGCCATGGCTGCATATCGGACTCGATCTGCCGCGGAATCTTTGCTTTATTGACATCGCTGCGCGGTTTGTTCTGCACTCAAAACCCAAAAGCGTTTGAGAGAGAAGGCGGAGTGAACAGTAGTCCCAAAAGCAAGCAAAGCAGCCATGGCATGGCATGCAGGAACTAGACGAGCTTTTGCTTTGCTTTGGCGAACAGCCATGCATGCGTTACCTTCTTCTCTCCGATCACATGCATGCAAGCAATGGAGAAATCTTGTCGAAGCTGGCAACAATGGCGATGGCGCCTGTACGCTGGCACATGGATGTGGCGCGTATTTTATTGCCCGCCGATTTAACTATGACGAAATGCATGTCTGCATGCCTGCCGAAATCAACCCAACAGCGTACTGCTGCTGTTTTCTAGGGCTTGTCGTCCATGCTGTAGGAGAGTACCTAAAGTTTTACTCTCTCGTTCTAAAAAGTATTTTTAGAGTTGAATATAAATATTAAGAAAATAGTTTAAAATAATCAGAGAAATATTATGATTGTTTAAGAAGAGAAAGTAGATGAAAAAAATAAATATAGAATGATTGTGATTGGTTAAGACGAGAGAATAGAAACAAAAATAACTTTATTTTGAAAGATTTAAATGATAAAAATAACTTTATTTTGGGAGACAGCAGTAACCCGCATGCATGTGCGTCGTCTACATGGCGACCGAGCAGAATCTCTGTGTTTTCCTTTTACAAAAAGAATTTGAATGCAGAGCAGAATCTACTACTTCTACTAACTGGTCATCTTAAAGTGCGTCGTGAATAAAGCGAGATTTACTATCACCGTGCATGCATGGCTGCATATTTGTGGTAAAGTTCAGCGGCGAATCTCCTTGGAAGGAGTAACCTAACGTTTGCTGGGACGAGAGAGAGATACGGAGGAAAGCTTGGCTATACTTCGATCTTAACCCTTTCCGGAGAGCAGAAAGCTTTGGTTTGAGCTCAGTTGGGTGCTCATGCAGTCATTCATGCTCGATTAATTGCTCATGCACAGACAACCTGCTACCTCTCTCTGCAAGTCTGCTTGTTCCTGCGAGCTGTCAAACCTGTGAATCTGTGATATTATGTCTCATACTGATCCCAGTTTAATTTGCAGTCTGTAGTACTGCAGGTGCGAGATAGCAAAAGCCAGGAAAAACTGTGTCCTGCCTCCTGCGTTGAGGAGGCATGCTGGAAGATGTGTGTTTCAGATATTCAGATTTTTCAGACGCGATGAATAATCAGTGGTCTCCTGAAAAATCGTGAAAACTTCTCCTTTTGGGCTTTTTTTAGGGGTACAGGACGCGTGCAATTGGCCCGCTTGACATGACGATGCTGGGCTGAAATTAAGCCTGAGCCTGATTTTCTTTTAGGAAAAAAAATCTACTTCACCTCCTAAACTATTAGGATTGATCTAGTTAATCCCCGAACTATGAAACCGGATATTCAACCCACTGAAATACGAAAACCAGCTCAAATAACCTTTTAGAGTGATTTTGCAAGTAATTTTGTAATATAGATGATGATATGACGGTGGTTTTTGCTATGTGGACTATGAAGAGAACAATGACATGGTGATAGAATCGGTTAAGTATTTTTTTTACAAACGCAATGGCTTGAGACCAGACACTAGTGGTAGTATGTAATTTTCAGGCTTGTCGATCAATAAGTAAAAAAAATGATTGGATCAATTTAAATTTAATAGACTAATTTTTGTGCCATGCAAGCAATACCGTTGTCACATCATCATCTACATGGCACCTAAAAACCATTCTAGGGGTTATTTGAGCCGATTTTCATATTTCAGGGGGTAGAATATCTGGTTTTATAATTCATGGGGTTAAGTAGACCAACCCCAATATTTCAGAGGGTAAAGTAGACTTATTTCTTTCTTTAATGCAGGAAAACTACCGTTTGAAATATAGTTCTCTTAAAGATTGTTTGAACTGATAAAAGTTTCTAAGCAGCTTATTATTAAGGACTGTTGAAATAAAGTGCTTTGTGCTGACCACTAGGCTGAAGATCTATATTCACAAGAGGGAAGGGCTCCCATCATACATGTGGTTTTGACCACTAACTTTTACCATACCCTCTACTGACAACAGAAATGCGCTAGTCCCACACGATGAGATAGGAGAACATTAGGCATGTTTGGTTGCCTGTGGCATCCTAACCTGGCCCGTATGAGTCATTCAGGATGACTTTAGCCTAGTTGAGTGGATGCAGGTGGCTCTATTTGATTGCCTGCATTTGTTTAGCATGTCTGGCATGAGATTTTGTTTGGTTGATTCCGTGCGAGATATGGTTTGGAAGAGATTTTGCTTAGTGGGTTGCATAGACCGTGGAGGGTACCTTCTTTTTTATAGTGAAATTACCACTTACAACTCATGCATGAAAATTCCTACCATCTAGACATGCTGAACATTTTTCTATATCAATATTTTCAATGTAACTAAGTATAAAGAGTTGCAAATAGATTAAATTCATCATATGAGCCCTTTTAAGGCAATTCACCACATGAGCTAATGCACAATAAATTAACTATGTATATTAATGAAAAATTACTTGGAGAAAGGAAGAAAAATAACAAGAATAAAAGCTCTGACCCCTTGCCCTCCTCGCCGAGGGAGATTATTGTTGCTCGCCACTTATTTCGCGAGCCCAGCTACTCGCTGCCGTCATAGTCACCAAATCCCTCACTCTCTCTTCCCCCACCTCCTGCAGCTCCTTGTAGCCAAATTAGGTAGCAGCGACCTCCTGGTGGCTGCCTTCTCCAAGTCGGATTTGTCTGCATGAGCTTGAGGTTGGCTGCTAGATCTGGCTAGGCGAGTGGTGATGGCAACGACGAAGGTCGTGCAAGATGGCAATGTTGGTGGCCAAGGCCATGCGGGATGGCAACGACGGTGGTCATGAGGCAATAGAGAAAATGATGAGTGGGGGTGACGTGGAGTGAGTGCAAATGGAAGAGGGTGGTGACCAGATGTTCGATCGACCCCCTCTCGCGTCTTGCACCCATGTGTCCCCACGCTTGCATCCCCTCATCCTCGCACTTGCATCAGCTCAGCCTGGATGAGGAGTGAAACTCAAATCCCTTGTTTCTATAGGGCCTGGCTTGAGAGGTCATTTACCACAAGCAGCGCTAGGCCCCGGCGGTTGTGCAGGCAACCATACACCCCTGTCGTGTTGCACTCGCACATGTGAGCTGGGCTAGATGCACATGCGGTTGTGCATCCTGGTTAAATGGATATGGCGCTTGATAAATAATTAATAACAATTAATGAAGACATGCCACTTGTATAAATAACAAGGATTTTTCAAATAGGAATTTCTTCAACTCTAGTGTTTTTACGATGGTCTCTACTCTATGGTAAAAGAAGAGATATGGGCCATTAATTTACAAGGTCCCATTTCATTGGATAGTTATGCCCTCTTCATTTTACTACCAGCTATTTAGTTTGTAGTAGAAATATATATATGATTACTTAGAATTAAAAAAGAAAGATTTAGCTAATTTCTACCGTCAGTAGAGACCATTATAAAAGTTGTCGGTATTAGAGTGAAGCATTTGTTTAAATGGGGTCATGATCGTTGTCACGCCCAAAAATTCACCACAATTTTCAAAGCTAATTTGTGCATTAAACCTCCATCTAGGAATTAGCTGGGGTACACAAACTAACATTTCAGTATTCAAATCCAACATAATATAAACGCTAGACTTACAAAAAAGGCACTTAGTCCTCATAAGGAAAAATATGCAACAGAAAGACGATTTAGCGTAGCTTCAACTCCACTGCCACAGGCAGCTCAACTAGGGTATAAGCTAGGTCTACAAGTCTATCTTCTCCAACAGAACGCTTATCTCTAATGATGGTAATTAAGCAAGACTAAGTACCACCAACCATACTCAACAAGCCACACACGGAATGCAATATAATGCAACAGGATTCAAAGAAAGCATAATATGATTCTTTTGCATAAAACAACATTTAAATAGTTGCATTTAAAAGCATTGCGAAAACATTATAATTATTATCAATATTAATCCATCACTGAACAACACACCAATGCGTTCAAGCCCAAACCCCTCTATACAAGAGTTACCAAAACCCCATCAAATATCATCATGTCCATATATGAGCAGAGTGAGACTAATTACGAAAAACATTGCTAGGCTCACCCATAACTACAGGCACGGCTATTCTAATAGTTTTACTCTGACCAGAGATGTACAAATTTACCCATAGACAAAATTCCACAACAATTTACCATATACCTCAATACCACCACGATATCTCGAAAAGGAATTGTGACAGGACCCTTTGCATAACATGCCCAATAGAATGAACACCCACTAAGTATCTGTCTCCGGTAGGGGTGATCAATTGCCTAGACAGAGAGGCTACTTAGTGCCCAAAATCAATGGACTTATTTCTGCCATGTTGAACTTATTACTGTCACGTTAAACCAAACGTACCATGGTGCCTCCTATTGGGACATGTTAGACTCCACATCTAGCCATTGCTCATGCTGGCTTGTGGTTAGTACAGTAAATGCTTCACAACAGTAGCTCGTAAATCGGTCCTTAATTGTCATGAGCACAAACAACAAAACCATCATCAATCCATGTGCTCACAACCCACCATTAGTCAAGTTTTAATTACGTTAATAATTAACCAACCACGACCAACCATCGTGAACTATCATCATTAAACATTAATTAATCATAAGTGAATCAATAGTTATCCCACATAAAATGACACTAATGTTTCTAAGCATCACTAAGCAATTATTCTATATATCTAGCCAAACCATTATATAAGATAATGGCTATTCAATATCAATTACCCAAGGTGGGTAAAGGAGAGCAATAACAATAGTGGCCTTCCGCGGAATATAGGAATAATAACCCATAATGTGATAGTTTTCAAAATGTATGCAATAACGTTAAGATAAAAAAAGTTTTCCCAATTGGGATCAACATGATCAAGGGGATTATTGTGTGACTGGCCTTGCTTCTTCAATTAGTCTTTTGAAACTCTTCCGTCGAGGCCGCGATCCTCCAAAACATCACAAACTACACGTTTACACCCAAAAAGAGAAAAAGACTAAGAAACTTCAAATAAATAGTACATAAAAAGCACACAAAAAGGTAGATCTTGATTTTATATGAATTTTGAGATTTGAACGACCTCATTCTGAGTTCGTATGAATTAACTATGAATTTTACAAGATTTAATCCAATTAAAGCCTATTTAAAAGGATTAAATAGATTTGTTGCATCATTATTAATTATTTTTGTACTGAAGGAAAAGGAACTTTATGGCATCAGCCCTAGGAAAGATAGAGACCAAAGTCACTGACATGGGGGACCCACATGTCATGGGGAGAACGGAGATCGGTTTACCATGGACCAGGTGCACAAAGAGGGTCCACGACATTCGACGGTCTAGATTGAATTAGATCTGGATCAAACGGCTCATATTGAATCAATCTAGATTGACGATTCAGATTGGATAGCTTAAAATGTATGGCTAAGATTGGATCAAGGGAGAGGAACGGCCGAGATCAATCTAAATCAAGATCGGATAGCTAGATTAGATCAAACAAGATGACGACATGGATTGGTTCCAGCCAAATCTGTCCATGCAGGTGAACACATGAGCATCCACGAGAGCTCCACGTGGGACAGGCGGACGAGGTGGCAACTGACAAGGCATTGACACGGACTGCCATGTCAGCTCACCGGCCGGGAAGCAGGGGAACCAATGGCTCTGGAGAACGGCGGCACGACAAAGGGGCGGTAAAGGCACCAACGGATATAGTAGAAGACGGTGATCCTTACCAAGGGAATGGTGATGACAAACAGTGACGGAAGAAACCAGTAGAGTGCTTTGAGCTGCGGAGAGCTTCGGCTTCGCAGCAGCGAACGGCTTCCGGCGACCTTTGGTGTTGCGAAGTAGCGGTCGCCCTTCTCCATGTCCCTGCCGTTCTGAAGATGGCGCTGAAAAGATCTAGAGAGGCTCAATCGACGGTGGCAGGCGACTAGAGACGGCCTTGCACGGTGGATTTTCGTAACCAAAGCGCCGATGGCGAGATTGGAAGTGGCAAGCTTAGGTTGCTGTGGGACAAGATCAAGGAGGTCCAGGGCTAGCTATTTATGGGTGAAGGAAGGAGAGATCGAGTCCAACTCGGTCGGGACATAAAGAGTTTATCCCAAAGCTTTGGGAGCTCGTGGTGGTGCCAGGTTCTTAGGGATTCCTTTGGGATATCCTCAAATTAGTTGAGGGAAAGGCAGAGGAGACCGAGGGCAACAGGAAACCGTGCTCAATTTGGAATAGGAGATAGAGAGGAGGCCAAATTGTGCTCGGGAGTCGGCGTTGGGCTTTGGCTAGACCCTGGACGGAGGAGGAAGACGACCCTGTAGCGTGGGCCCCGAGCCATCAGAGAGATATGGAGAGGAAAGCACGGGCGCTCGGATTGGCTCGACTTGGGCCTTGCTGGGCCAAGGAAGAGAGACAGGCCACAGAGGGAAAAAGGAAGGAGCAGACGAACCGGCTGGAGGACATTGGGCCAAAATTGGCCCAAAGAGAGGAGAGAAGGTTTTTATTCAGCTTTTCCATTTAAATTAATCGCTGAAATGGTCTTTGTAATGTTAAAATTAGTTATTTTGCTCTGAAAATTCCAAGAAAATTCTAGAGTGTGTTATTTAACATGGAGAATTTATTAAAAATAAATCCAACCATGATTTCTTTAGGGAGATTTTATTTCCCTCAATTAACGTCACTTGCTTAATTGCTTTTTCTCTAATATAAATTCTAAGAAATAATTTATTAAATCATTTATTAAATCCCTGAAAAATCAGGCTGTGACAATCCTGTTGGTTGATCTCTAGCCATCGAGATAGAGATGTGCGATGGGCTTGTCCCACCCACGCTCACACACGGCAAAACAGAGAGGAGCATGTCCTCATGACTCGCTTACGTACGTTCCTCAACTTCTGCGTGATGATCGGATGCACCGTTCACCTCTGTGAACTCGCCCCCCGATCCCCTTTGTGCATATATAAAAGGGACCTCAATCCTGCACGAAGGTGATGACCTAAGTACGAGTTAGCTACTCCCTAAACCCTAAGAACACTGATCCTAAGGCACACAGAAGGGACCAAAGGGCAAGCTCCATTGCACGGTGATTCTCTTCACCGGCATGCTGTTCCTGCACCATCAATCTCACCGGTGCCTTGCTACCGCATCATCTACTACACCCACACCACCGATCCGACTACAAGCGAGACTAATGGCTTCATCTTCTACCAGTCCGTACCACCACCGAATTCCGCATAAGCAAAATTGGTGATTATGTATAGCCTAAGTTAATGAATTTAAGAATTAGCTCCAACAGATCCATATTGTTCAAGGTGGCAATACTACTATGTTTCATTTGCTTCACAAGATTGTGGAGGTTGTCAAATTTCTTCTGTTGATTGCTTTGTGTTGAGCTTTTTCGATGACACGACAAGAATCACCTAAAGCTCTGCGGTGTAGGGAGTCGCCAACCACCTCAACCTAGATCAAGGTGGGTTTTGCAATCAAAACCGGCTAGCAGAGCCGATTCTGATAAATTGAGATAAACACCCGTTTCGTGGGCTACACAGAAGGTTTACGGGACAAACCTACAAATGGGTAACTCACGATCTCATAGCAAAGATGGATGATTTACATCGCAAATCGATAAAGATGTATGAACTAGGCTAAAAACTAGGCAAAAAGTATATGTAAACCTGAAAGAATGATTTAATTGGCTAATTGGATGTTGTGTTGTTGGTTGATTGTGTATGTTCCAATTGAACTGGTCATAGCCCTTATAAAGGGGTTGGTCTTACATTCTCTGAGCTTTTTTCACGTCCTAGTTGGATTAAAAACCAATTGGAACTCATCAAACCCTATGCATATCGAAGAAAACACGAGAGAAACTTAAACAGGACTCGAATTTATCTTGCCGGTCCGACCGGCACCAAATGGGCAGTCGGACCGGGCTTATACAAAAGGCTCGGGTTTTCTTTTCAAATTTGGCTTCCACTTTTCATACATTTCCCTTAGTGCTAAATTTGGGTGTTAACACATTATTGATAGACAACATGACAAAAGCATCGTATTTGAAGAATTAAAAGTCACCCATGCACAGGCAACTTTTTGTAGTTAAGTTTAGGAAGTCAATTGGTTCATATGAGGTGTTGGAGCGGGATTTTTGTCCTTGATATGTCAGAAAATGTTCAATTAATATGTTCAATCTCGTATGTCATTCTTTGTGAACGCTTAATATAATCTGATGCACGAACAAAAATGGGAACCCACTCATCTCTCTGCTTTCCACGTCCCTTTTTGTGAGCCATGGAAAACACGACAATGTGCCTCCATTCCAATAGCAAACTCTTACTTTCTGCTTACTAACTTATGAGCACATTCCAAGTGATCGAATGGGATGCCAAGAGCGGACGGTCAACTCCACAAAAGGCAGCTGGCCCCTTAGTGCAGGACTTGGTGCCAATTTACCAGATGCCAGGGGTGATGCCAGCTTTAGTCTTGTCATAAGTCCTAGATCAGCATATGTGTGTTTGTGTCATAACTCATACATAATTCATGATTGCATTGTCATTGCTAAAAGCTAGTGGTGGTAAGTAAAGTAGTGGTATCCTGGTTTTTTTATTTACTGTTTAGAACATCAATAAATAAAGTCCCTAATGCACACCTTTGGATCGGACCATTAATTTTTCTATCCACATATTTATATATTCATACAAAGGAAATCTTTTGTGAGTACAATGACATGAAAGCATTGTGCATAAAAATCTATTAATGTCACTCTCACATGAAAAATCTTGATATTTTTATGTATATTTAATTAGTCATCATCACGTGCATTTGCACAGCCTAGATGTTTTATTTTGTATTTTTTATGTTAAACACTGTGTTGAACTCTGTTACTTTGATATGATAAATCATCAAGGGCTATTCAGACCTTATACTGCAAAGTACTCCCAATAATTAATCCACAGAGACTTGAAGTATTAAATGTGTTTTACAACAACTTTGATAGTTGAAATTTGCATACTGAAAGTATATTTTATTAGCGATGCCACGCATAATAAGATTGTAGGACGATATTACAAGTCACTGTAGAAACCATGGCATTGGAAGGCTTTGGAGTACCATGTGCTACACACTCCTATAGCACCATGAACAGCGGTACTACAAGTCATTAATGTAGATCCATTAATAGCTCTACATTAGCGGCTTGCACCTCACCAAAGGTGGCGCTGTCTAGGGTGGACATTCCGTCTAACCAAAAAATTCGGTTTGGTCTTCGGTCTTTGAGGAAATTCGGTCATGTAAAACTCAAGATTGAATTACATTGCAAGAAACTCAATCCTGAGTTTCAGTTTCGATTAGTTCAGTTCGGTATTCGGTCATGACAAAAATCATGAAGAGATGCAAACATCACTTCATCGAAAATCACAAATAAAAACACATAAATCATCATCCTTGTCATGTTCGTCCACAAGTGTAGTGGCATGACCCAGGTGAGGTGGAGGCGCCGGGGCTGACGATGGTCAGGGCTGCGGTGGATCTCAGCCCCTTGACTGATCCCTAGATCCACCGCCGACCATCACCGTTCGATGCCACGCTCACGACGCTGCCACCACCTGCATCCTCCTCCTCTAGCGCAGATCTAGAGAGGATGGGGTAGTAGCCGGTGAGGTTGCCGTACACCACCCAATGTTGTCCTCTGCCACTGGCCTCCATCTTGCTCGGCCCTCCACCGTCGTCCTCCCAATCATGGCGCACATCGCTGAAGATCGCGGCCAGCAAGGACTGCCGGTGCTCGACCTCCTTGCGTATTATGGGCTTGTCGGCCACGTGGGCAAGCACAGCAAGGCCAATCTAAGGTGTGCAGAAGAAGAGGAGGTTGGTGTGGTGGTGGTTGCCAACCGAGGAGGACGTGTATGCGCAGGCATTAGAGCGACGTCCCATAGCGTAGGGGGAGATGGACCGCCCGAAGAGGGATTATTCCATGTCCCTGTGGTGGCCGCGTGGGGGCGAGCCGTTGCGGTCGTCGATGTCAGTGTCGCTGGCACCGGTGCGTGTGGTAGGGTGGAGGAGCTGAGGATGAGGAGGGCAGCATGAGGAGGTGGGCAGTGCGGGAAGAGTGGGGGTGGGGTGGAGGAGAGTTAAGGTTTTTGTTGTTGGCCCTTGTGGCTTGGGTTGTCTTATATTCATAGAAGTTTTTATTAGGCTTAGTTTCTAATTTAGGTTTTCAGTCATTTCGGTTAACTGAGAGAGATGATCGAATTAACCGGAATAAATTCACTTAGTAAGAACTGGTGACTGAACTTTTCAGTTTTGGTTATTTCGGTCTCTATCATTTCTATCTGGTTTTTTGGTTTCTGTCTATTGTGCCCATCCTGCCAGCTAAAATGTTCGCTTTCAAATGTAAGCTATTGGATTATTTTCAAATGGATTACCGGATTTTGTTTGTTCAACAAAAAATTCATAAATTATAAGATCCACATAGTATAGTGAATGTTCTATTGAGTTCGACGAGAAAAGCACAGAACTGAATGGGTAGGGCATGATCTGACTTTTACCTAGGTCCCTGAACACCAGCTCTGAAGGTCCATGCATAACCTGCATGTGTAGGGGCCAAACCAATGCTTCAAAGCTTATCAAACTACTGTGCAACTATAATTGATTGATGCAGGTAGAACTGCTGCTAGTGAAAGCGTGCCTGCGCTCTATGTGGTCCTAATATTCCCACTACTAGCATTTTTGCCAGGTTGAAATTCCTCGACATATCTTTGTGCTAGCTACAAGAGGGAATAAAAATCTTCAAAAATCACCAACATAATTAGATATATGTACTGCAGGTCATATAGAACTTAAGACACATAATTTTATTTCTCAAGCTAGCTAATACTAGCTAAGTTCGGCTGTGCGCCTTATGACAGAGGTCAGGAACATGAGCTATTTCTATTGTTAAGAAAAACAAATTGTCGATATTTTATATCGACTGTATTGAATACAGGGCTATTCGTCGGACCTAAACTCGATGGATTCAAAAGAACACGAGAAATTATACTGGTTCATGAGCTCAATGTGAGGTAATAACCTACTTCAGTTATGGTGTATTGCTTTTATTATATGGATTGTGATATGTTAGGTGTCGATGCCTTAAGGGACTTCCTACCTCTCCTTATATAGTGGAGAAGTAATGGTTATAGGGTAGGAAATCCAGTTGAATACAACCCAGGATATTTCTTATCAGTACACAGAGAGTCCGATTAGAATTATATCATTTTTTCTGTCCTGCAAGGTAACATAAAGCCGAGTCCTATTCTATCCCTAATTGTATTAGCCCGGTCTATCCTCTGTCCAAGTGATCGTATTTGACTTTCTTGAGATACCCGAAATCCATAGCCTCCACACAAATATCCTTTTATAAGATCTGTTTAATGTATGGCCAAACTAGCACCATGAAGTCATGTGACCAGTAAGAGGAGACACTGAAATAGTTCCATGCCAATCCAAAGACTGCAGGAAGACACAAGTACGCAACTCTGGTCATCGCAAAGACATGATCCGAAGGTGAGAAATAGTAGTAGATGGAAGCAGAGACAAGTCTTGGGGTTCATTGCTTCAATTAGGTCATCCATCAAACATATGCGGAAGAGAAGGATGTGAGGACGAAATCAAAAGCAAGATAAGATCTTTTCGGTACGCCTGTTCATTCAGCGAGCTGGCCGTCTCCCAGCGATCCAGAGATCGATTTCATCGACAGGTACGACACTTGCTCAAGTACAATGCATGCAACGATCGATCGATCGATGGCTGCATTGTCTACAATCATATGATTCATATCATCATCATATCCTACGACAGGATGCATTATTAGGAGCGTTACGCTGCCACTGTCGATCACTAGCTAGCTCACTCATTCAGAGTTCAGACATTCAGTTGCCTCCACTCTCCGGTGAATGGCCGCGTGACACGTACCCCCCGAGCCCGGCATATATCTATCATCACTTTCGTAAAGTTGTGGGCATCGCTAGCTTAGGTTGCTGGGACTGAACGGGTTGATGGCCGATCGTCGAAAATGGGCTCATGGTCCTTCAGAACAGTAACGTGCGAGCGAACGGCTGCTCGCCATTTGGCGCGGCGAGCTTTGGAGACGAAAAGGGACTGCACAATAAACATCTCAATCTTTTTGAGCAGAATATCGCTTGGGATGGCAACTTCGCAAGGTAGATTTGTTGCCGGAATGTGTGTTCAGTACTTCATATTGTGTGTGATCAAGTAGTTAGCTGTTTCAGTTGTGCTTCTGACGACTTAAAAAAAAATTATGTGAGGAAATCGTGAAAGCATGTAAAGTATGTTTAAACAATTGCAGCTATGTAAGGGACGCATTTGTAGATGTATGCGTGGATGATGTTTTATTTTTTTTAACGGAATTGCTAACCGATAGAAAATTGAAGCCCAAATCTTACAAATTTTGGACCATCTGATCCGATTTACGATTCATGCCCAGTGAGTCTTTCCTCTGGTTCCAAGGAGCTCCTCATCTTCTCCGATGTCGGAGGCATCCTAACTTTAGCTGAGGATCTATGAATTAGGGTTTGGTCAAGGTAGGAGGGGAGTTGGAGGGGGAAGAGGGGTGTGGGTGCCATGGGCCCCGGGTACCTCATGACAAGCATATGGGCCACTCGGATAGAGGATGGGCCTGACCTTATAATTAGAGATATAGTAATCCCTAGTAGACTTTGTCTTGTACAATAAGGAATATACAGTCCTAGCCGAGTGCATTATATCTCTAAGGGGAGATCTCCTAGTTGTAATCCGACGGAGACTCCTACCTTGTAATCCTGTCCCCCAGTATATAAGGGGAGGCAAGGCGCCCCTTGAGGGCACGGCCAGACGGTTCATCAAAATCGCCACCATAATTCCTCAAAAGAGTACATACAAACTGGACGTAGGGTATTACCTCACAACGAGGGCCTGAACCAGTATAAAATCTCCTTGTGTTCCTTTGCAATCCACCGAGTTTCCATCCGCCGAGTAGCCCCATATTTATATTACCGGTGTAAAACATCGACAGTTGGCGCGCCAGGTAGGGGCTTCGGCGCGATCTACATCTACAAGCTCAATGGATCCAGCAACTGGAGTCGACAGCGGCAAACTCTCCCCCGGATATACAATTGCATTCGGAAGCCTCGACTTCATCGCCGATCAGATTGGCAATCTCACCTTGGCCGACTCGGACTCGATCCGATCTGCCAGGGAACTGGCCGACTCCGCGCCAGTCGGTCCACACGACGCTGCAGCAACCCTCATCGACTTGTTGTGGCAATCTTCATCTTGTCCGGGTCTCGGGACAACTCTTTCCTTCGGTGTTCGACTTGGACTCGGCCTTGAGCCGGCCAAGATCAAGCTAAGAAGGGAAGAGATCGTCAATCTCCCGTACAGACTCGGCAACGCCACGGATATCTTCAGACAACATCCGACACGGCAAGCCCGATCCCCTGGAGTTCGACTCGGATATGGTCTAGAGCCGCTCGAGATCGGATCTAGGGAGGTTGGAGTTATCATCAGCCCTATCAACTATTCCGACTATGACTCTCAGTCGGACTATCGACTCTCAGTCGGATTCCGACTCTAAGTCGGACAGCAGTTCGGCAAGCTTCTCCCCGCCACGAGAAATCTTTATGGCATCCAAAGGCTCTACTCCTACTCAGGAATCACGCCGACTACACGAGCAACAAGAGAAGGAGGCCTGCCGACTGCGAGAACAACAGGAGAAAGAAGCAAGACGCCTGCACGCCCGCAACGACGGCCTACGCAGGGCTGGGCAAACCGCTCAACAACAAACCCTCCAAACAAAAGTCGGCGACCACGACGTCTTCGTCACGCCACAACAGAACCTCGTGGCCACCGCAACCCTACTGGACACGATCCAGCTTGGGCCTGATCACCAGGCCACCCCGACCATCGCAAAGATAAAAGCCATGCTTACCGCTGCTGCATGTCAGCAGCACCAACAGTCGGGTGATACCCTCATACCGACCAACCGGTCGACATCCCCAACGGCAGTCTCATCTACCTCAAAGCGACACCGAGCGGCTGGCTCCAGTCAGCCACATACGGAGGCACGTCAGGCGTCACTCGGCAACCCCAACGACAACCGGCGACGTCAAAGCAACCGTCGGGACGATCAGGACCTCCGAAACCGACTATGGCGCGACCTTCAGCAAGACATCATCGCTCGGCGCCGTGAACGAGAAGAAGATGAGCAACGCCAACTGGAAGACAAGAACAAGCGTTTCGGCCTCCACCACGAGCGGTTTCCCCACCGTCTTCGGAGTCGGAGCCCTCATGAAGACGAAGGCATACCGGCCTTCACCTAGGAGCTACAACAGGTCGACTAGCCGTCCGGTTTCAAGCCTACAGGCATCGAGAAATACGACGGCAAGACCAATCCCGAGTCTTGGCTCACGGTCTATACTCTGGCGATTCGAGCAGCCGGAGAAAATCACAAAGTCATGGCTAAATACCTCCCAGTCGCTTTAGCCGACTCAGCAAGGACATGGCTAACAGGACTTCCCAAGCAATCAATCGGCTCCTGGGGAGAACTCCGGGAACGCTTCATCGCCAACTTCCAGGGAACATACGAGAGGCCATCTTTCGAGTACGACTTATATCAGTTGCATCAAAGGAAAAACGAGTCTCTTCGTGACTTCATCAAGAGATTCTCTGAGAAGAAAAATTCAATCCCGAAGATCAAGGACGAGGTCGTCATCACCGCCTTTCGAAAAGGAGTCAAAGACACCTCGTTCATCGATAAATTCACTCAGAAGCCTCCCAACTCTGTCAAGGCTCTATTCAATATGGCGAACAAGTACGCCGACTCGGCCGATGCTATTGCTGACGCCCTCAATGACAAGAAGACATCCTGACAGAAGAAGCAGGAGGGCACCGACAACGCGGTCCCGACTAAAGCTGGGAGTCGCAAACGCAAGTCAGGCGACTTCATTGTGGCAGTCGGCCACAACCGTCTTCGACCTCCTACAACTGAAGACTATCAGAACAACAAGTGACATGCTCGGGGGCTCACAAGCTCAAATGCAAGGATGGCATCCCCACTCCAAAATACCGAACAGCTAAGTCGCTTCCTGATAAATATTTCTTCACTCGGCTTTACAAATGCCGCAACCACTTACACCTAATAGGTGTACAAGCTGCACCTTTTTTTTAGGTTTTTCCTCTTAAATGGTTGCAAAAGTACTCGAGTAGCATAAATTCTGATCCGTGAAACTTTGCTTCATGAAAGACGAACTCAAGTCACCCAAAACGCGTGTCTGGAAAAGAGCCACAAGCCAACTCCCAACGCTAGGGGGCTATGACTAGTCGGGCAGAGTGTTTAAACGTAAGGGGTCAACTATTCGAGGAAATTAATATCAAAAAGAGGAAGAACACGTATTTACATATATTGTAAAATACATTTTATTTGGGTGATTGTTTCCATCATCAGATGCTACCCATCCGATATGTTTATAGTGCAGGACCAGCTCCGAATACGCGTGACAGGAACTCAGGGCTGCGAGCCTATCTCCTATGCTCAGGGGCTGGACAAGTCTGCCAAGAATCACTCGGAATGCTCCATGAGGTCTACTGACCGAGTACTTGCGCCAATCAGGACATCATCTTCCTTGGCTACGCTCTATGTGAGCTTACAACCGACCTCCGGCACTAGTTGGGGGTCGTATACTACTTGACTGGGTGAGGTACGCCCCATGAGGGTCGCCAGCCGAATCCTACACTAACGCTAGATTCGGGTACCTTATTCGGTCACAACTCGGCTAAGTAGGGTACGCCCCATGAGGGTCGCCAGCCAAATCCTATGCTAATGCTAGGTTCGGGTACTTTATTTGGTCATAACTCTGTCAGATCGGATATGCCCCATGAGGGTCGCCAGCCGAATCCTATGCTAATGCAAGGTTCGGGTACCTTATTTAGCTATGGCTCTGTTGGGTAGGGTATGCCTCATGAGGGTCGCTAGCCGAATCCTATGCTAATGCAAGGTTCGGGTACCCCGCTCGGCTTTTCTGAAGTCAGAGAAGACTTACATCGTCGAAGCGCATCTGGAGTTCTCATGCATGACGTCACACCTGAGGAGGGCAAGCAGATTCTGCAATATACCTACTCGGGCATCTGTGGCAACCATACTGCATCTAGAACATAAGTCGGAAAGGCTTGCAAATAAGGATTTCTCTGGCTGATTGCAGTTACCAACACCAAAAAACTCATCCTGGCATACGATGGATGATACTTCTATAGAGCTATGCTGGGTAGGTCGGCTCAGACCGACTTATTTGGCAGCAGCCACCAAGATATGAGTTCCTACAGTAGCATGCTCCATGTGGGCCGCCCGTAGGCTGAGTTGAAATTATAGCGCTGGTGCTACCAACAGGAGCCAATGAGGTAAACAGATATGCTTCATGAGAGCCTTATTGCTAAACATATGTGTTTGGGTATCTGTTTTATCCACCAGGTCTCGAGGATATATCCTTACAAGGATCACAAGCTGGTCTTCATTAAAATTGGGGATGTAGGTATCTTTCTCGGGTACACCTGACCACGCCGTGGATTTATTTTCATAAAGTGGTACTCGGCCTACATGCATGGCCATCAGTTGCCATGAGCAACATTATTCCCGCTGACATGATGCGGAGGAGTCTAACTTTCGAGTAGTGCACTACTCGGGAGAGACTATAAATTTCTCATTCCCGCTGACATGACGCGGAGGAGTCTAACTTCTGGGTGGGACGCCACTCGGGAAAGACTATAAACCCCTCTTTCCAGCTGACATGACGCTGAAGAGTCCCGTATACGAGTAGTATCCTACTCGGCAAGACTATAAATACCTATTCCGACTGACATGAAATCGAAGAGTCCTACATACAAGTAGTTCCCTGCTCGGTAAGACTATAAATCATATTCCGGTTGATATAATACCGAAGAGTCTCACATACCAGTAGTAATCTACTCGAGAAAGACTTCCAAGTTAAAGATCTTTGACTTTATGTTTAATTGTCTTCACAATTAAGCACAAAGTCAGGGGCTACACCTAATAGGTGCACCTATTCGGCGCACACTATTCATATATTTACATGAAGCCCTTCATAGCCTCGCTGCTAGCTGACACGAAGCAGGACTCGGGAAGAAGACTCACTCGGACAAAGAGTACTCGAGAGCAATGCACTTGGGAAGACTTCACCGTGGAGGATGAGCACTCGGCATCAGCTGTGACTCAACTATGAGGTCTCAGGGGCTACTGTGGGTGCCATGGGCCCCGGGTACCTCATGACAAGCATATGGGCCACTCAGATAGAGGATAGGCCTGGCCTTGTAATTAGAGATATAGTAATCCCTAGTAGACTTTGCCTTGTACAATAAGGAATATATAGTCCTAGCCGGGTACATTATATCTCTAAGGGAAGATCTCCTAGTTGTAATCCGACGGGGACTCCTACCTTGTAATCCTGTCCCCCAGTATATAAGGAGAGGCAAGGCGCCCCTTGAGGGCACGACCAGACGGTTCATCAGAATCGCCACCATAATTCCTTAAAGGAATACATACAAACTGGACGTAGGGTATTACCTCACGAGGGCCTGAACCAGTATAAAATCTCCTTGTGTTCCTTTGCAATCCACCGAGTTTCCATCCGCCGAGTAACCCCATATTTATATTGCCGGTGTAAAACATCGACAAGGGGGTTTCCCTAGGCCTAGAGGGATGGTGGTGGACAGCGGTAGGGATGGCCATGGGTGGCGAGGGACATGAATATGTGTGGAAATTTTATATTTGCCGTCAACATATATATGCCATGTTATTGTTTATGCCATTATTGTACGCCATCTCATTGACCAGTGGAAAATGATATTTTTAAGTACACAATGATATAGATGGAGTAGTTTAATAAGTGAAAGGCAAAAAAAATGAGTGACATAAATGACACCGTGACTTTTGTTACACCCTCCGTTCACAAATACAAGGATTCCTACTTTTTAGATTTTGTGAACAACTATAAGCTTTCCTAAGTATTCCACCAATCAGGAGATAGTCCTCAATTCCTCATTAAATTATCTTCCAACCACTCTCTTGTTGGCCAATCAAAAACCGCCTAGCTACTTTTTTTCTTCTCCTTAATCTCTGCTAAAAAGACTGAAATGCTAATATGTACAGACGGAGTGAGTAGCAGAAAAAGCAATTAATGTTTTCCATACTAAATTGAATGTTTTTTTCATGATTAATTGAACGGTTGAGATGGCTACAACAACTTAAAACGCCCCATGTCAACAAATGTTTGGCAAGATAATCGATTTCAAATAAATATATAAAAAATTAGAAGAGCATATAATTTAGAACCAAATTGATATCGATAACCTTATTACGTACAGATCATTTGCACTCGTAAAGAAACAGCCAACTCAATAGGGTTAGGAATAGCACATGACTCACCATCACCGTCAGGCTCTCATAAATTATACTTCCTCCGGTTCCAAATAAGTGACATTTTGAACAAGGACAATCACCAAGGCACTTGTACTAGTATAAAATCTATAAAAATATAGCAAAAATTATAATATTTTGAGACCATTTTTCAAGAATCTAACTATATCACTGTCAAAAATTGAATCAAAATATTTTAAGAGAAATTGATGTTCAAAATTTAAACGTGTCGACTACACCCACACATTCCAAATCGTTGCTTATTTTGTGACGAGAGAGTACATACGGACATACTGATGTACGCATGATTTTTCATATTCATATACCCATACTGCCGATGTGGTTCCTACTAAATATTATACAGATTTTTCATAGCACTGAGAAAAGACAAAGTTGTTCAAACCAATCCAATAAAGAGAAAAAAAAAAGACAAACTTGACACATGTTTGCTCAAGTCAAGCCACTGTCTCTACTAAAAATTATCTACGACAGTAACACATTCTTTTTTTTTAAAACGATACGACAGTAACACATTCTTGCATTGTTAAATCTCTTTGACAATTCTGTTCTTCCTTCCTTCCCCTAGCTGCCGTCCTTTTTCTTCCTACGAGAGTGATTAAACAATCAAGCAATCGATCGAGCTCAACGTTGATCGTTCTCCATCGCTAGCTTTGTACGTACGAGCCGAGCCAAGTGGCCGGACCACCGGTAGCTAGGATCGATCAGATCTCGCCGCCGGCCGCCTCTTCTTTTCCTTATCTTAGCTGCCAAAAGAAAAGAAAAATTGCTCGAAAAGATATATGGATATGGTTATATGGTAGCTAGCTTCGACACTACTCATGGATGGATAGATTGCGTTGTCAGAAAGTCACCACTTGGACTAATATAAAACGGCCGGTGTCATCTTCCCTGCAGATCCTTGATCCCCTCTGCCGATCTCAACCAGCCATCGATCTCGACGGCTCCTTTTCTTGTCACCTAAAAAGCTCAATTCGTGTTGCAACTTCTCCATAAACAAAGCATTGGGTTGGCTGATAGTTTTCTGAACTCCCTCTCAGTTGCGACGCATGCAGACAGTGAGTGTAGATGAGATCTATATATACTATCTAGCTCGAACTGATAGAGTTCAATTTATCCAAGAGTCACCTTCATGTACCTAATTCTAGCTGCAAGGGGATAAGTCTCTGAATTTTTCACAAGACAAAAAAAACTATCAGGGGCGTCATGGGAGTATGGGACCAGGCATGGAGTTGATCTCGATCGACTAGGATCATCGAACGGCCTCGACAGTGTCATTAGCAGAGGCCTGTAGCACAACAGCGATCTCTGTGAAGAGTGCTGGGATCGATCGAGCTCTGCTTCATCCAATCGACATGAAAATTTTTGTTCAGTTGTGGCGATCAGTGACATCGATTCTCGTGTCCACAGCAATAGACTGGACAGCGTATGCTCTGTCCCCGTATGAGACAAGGGCATGACAGCCAGGAAACATAATCCTATCCCCTAATAACAAGATACCACCAAATTAGCCCCGTCCTTTTGTCGTTCGTTCGATCGACCCAGCTCAATATGATCAGAACCCAACGTAGATTTGATTTTCTTACTGGAGCTATTGCAATGTACCACTAGTAAAACCCAAAGTGTTGAACGCTTGTACTAGTAGATAATAAAAGAGACGTTTCCCTCCGTTGCTGTCGCTGTGCAGATGTTGCTAACACCAGCGCGAATCTTGTCGCGAGGAGGAATAGTATCGTGCCGTAACAGCAGCAGTCCACACAAAAATTCGAGGGCGCCGAACACCAAAAAAAAACCGCGGGGCCCCAAGACGACACGCCCTGTTGCCCGTCACGTCCGATGTGGCCGCGGCCGGTTGTCCGGTACCCCCGGCTCGTCGCGCGCGCGCTCGCGCTCACGTGGCGAACACCGCGCGAGCACGCACGCCGGCGCGAGCGATCGACAGCGCCGGCGTCGCGATCCGCGGCCACCGGAAGGCGGAAGAGGGCGGGGGTTGCCATGTGGGCGGTGAGTGGGACGGGGACCAGTAAGACGGCGAAACGGAATAAACAGAGCAAGCGGGAGGCGGCCAGCGCACGTACGCAGCGAGAGAGCAGATGACAACAATTACAACTAGATTTTGGAGGGACGGGGCCGCGTGCTTGGCTCCGAAATGGACAAAAAAAATTTAACCCAAACGAGACGAGATGTGTGTCACCGTCGAGGCATCCCAATCTCACCAAGGGAATGAGGAGAAAGAATGAGCAGGAAAAGGTTACATCTTTCTTTTTCCTTTGCCACTCCTGCAGAGCCAGCCGCCCTTGACACGTCCATCCGATCGAACCCCCTCTTTTGCACCCCCAAATGCACCTAATAATGACCCCATCATCATCATCATTGTGCTCGTCGCGATCCTCATCCTATCATCTTCATCGTCGTCGCCATCATCCAGAACCAGCAGCAAAGCCAGCAACAGCATAATCACCATCATCGATCATCGCCATGATTCGATCTGGCCGCTCCCCCTCCGTCCCTTACACGATAACGGCGGCGGCGGCGGCGGCCACGGCCGCGACGGAGGAGGGGCTCCTGGTGAAGATGTTCTGGCCCGGAGCCAGGATGGCGAGCGGGTCGTACCGCGCCTTGCGTTCCACGAATCGGCTCCACTTGGCGCCGAAGTGGCACGCCCAGTCGGACTCGGACTGGTAGCTTGGGAAGTATATCTTGTAGTCGTAGCCGTTGGACCGGCAGGCGTCAATGATTGCGTTGTTCTGCGCCACCAGCTCGTCGACCGGCGGGCCACCCGGGTAGGGCCGGCAGAATCGGAGCAGCGCCACCAGGTAGAAGATCTCGCCCTCCGGCAGGGCCACCGACGTGGCCGGGTCCCACCTGTCACACGCAAACGTGCGTACGTGTTAGGCGTTAGTTCGTGTACGTCCGTTGGCGGCAAACTGAGAGTGAGAGAGAGAGAGAGGGAAAAAAAACAGAATTTGCATCAATCATAGCACCTGAGTTAGTGGCTGCTAAATCCTAATGGCGGCAGATGACAAGGCTAAATCCAAAACAGAACGGGATGGAAGAACTAGAAACCCGTCGTATTATTATAGGTACGGACGAACGGGTTAATTATCCGATTAAACAAAAACACTGCCGTCGCCACGACAGCGGCTCAGACAAGCAGCAGAAAATAAACAAATTGCAGCAGAAAATAAACAAATTGGTAATAAGTAAGTGTGCAGTAATACTACTACTACTCCACTCACTTGCTGTTGAGCATGGGGTAGATGAGCATGGGGCCGTCGACGCCGTCGGCGAGCATGGCGTTGAGGACGGCGCGGTCGAAGGCGGCGATGTCGCGGGAGGAGATGAAGAGGTTGAGCCAGGGGTGCGGCGCGGCCCAGCTCCCGTTGCGGCGGGCCTCGTCCTCCACCCGGTTCACGCGCGAGAGGAAGTCCACGTACCCAACCCCCGCCGCGAACTCCAGGCCCCGCACGTACTTGAGCTGCTGCATCATCTCCCCCACCCTCTGCAACCGGCACCACCACCCATCATCAGCACAGCACGGGACGAGACGAGACCGAATGGAACAGAGCAGCAACGGCAGCTGCGTCACCACGACAAAGCGTGCGCGCGGGCGTCGACAAAAGAGGGGATCCGCGTCGTCACGGGCGCGGGCAGGGGTGGATCGCGTCACGGCCACATTGTACGCACGCCCGCCTCACGGGAGATGCAACACGACCGGCGGGTGTGGGTTTGGCGGCACGCAACGCACCCGTCACAGAATCCAGCGGGAGATACACGACGAGGCAGACATCCGCGCAGAGAAGAAGTACACCAACGCACCGCATGTACGGGAATTGGGCGTACCTTGTCCATGTCGTCGTCGCCGCCGCCGCCGCGTTGGTCGTGGTGGTGGTGCTGGTACAGGGCGACCTCGAGGCAGTAGAGGACATGGCCGGCGCCGGCGGGGAGGAGGGAGGGGTCGAAGAGGGCGCCGTCGGGGATGGGCACCGATGGCCAGCCGTTGACCGGGTCGTCGCTCCGCACGAACGCGAAGCCCTCCACGTAGTCGAACGCCTCGTGCGGTGGCCGCGTCACCAGCCACTCCGCGTCCGCCGCGTAGTCGGCGAAGCTCGCGTACACCACCCGCGTCCACCGCACCTGCGACAGCTCTCCGGTCAGCACAGCGCCGCCGGCGGTTGGGTGCCCCCGTCGTTTCGATTGGTGGTGCTTATTGCTTACCGTTTGGGGCGCCGGGGAGAGGGGGATGCGGGCGCGGGTGATGACGCCGAACTGGCCGAGCCCGCCGAGGACGGCGAAGAAGAGGTCGGGGTCGGCGGAGCGGGAGCAGACGTGGCACTCGCCGTCGCCTGTCACCACCTCCAGCTGGGTGACGTTGGACACCTGGGGGCCGTACCGGAACGACTGCCCGCTCACGCCGCCGTTGGAGAGCGTGCCGCCGACGGTGAGGCGGAGGTAGTCCGTCCATGAAGCAGGGGCGAGCCCGTGCTTCGACACTGCCCAGTGGAGCACCTCCTCCCAGAGAGCACCGCCGGGGACGTCGGCGAACGTCTCGCCGGACGGACCGACGACGAGCTGCATGCGGCGCGGGAGGGCGCGCATGTCGAGGACGAGGCCGCCCCGGGCCATGGCCTGCCCGGCCACCGAGTGGCCGTTCCCGCGGGCGGCCACGGTCAGGTGCGCGGTGCGCGCCGCCGCGCGGATGGCGCTTGCCACGTCGTCCGCGCTCGCGGGGCGCACGACGGCCGCGGGGCGGCCGCTCACGAGCCCGCCGAAGTCCCTCGCCGCCGCGCACTCCGCCGCGTCGACGGCGGCCACCGTCGGCTCGGCGCCGGCGTCCGGCTCCGCGGCCGCGGCGGCGTGGTCCATGTACGCGAGCATCATCTTGGCCCGGCGCGTTTCTTGCCGCGCTCGCTCGCCGCTGCTGAGCTGAGCTGAGCCCGAGCAGAGCTCTCTCTGTAGCGTGATGTCACTGTGCCGCTCGCTCGTTTGTTCGCTCGCTTGCGCTCTGCCTCTCTCGTGGTAGTTTTGGGTTCGGGAGTTTATATCGAGTGGACACGCGGACGTCAAAACAGCCATCACGTCTTTCCAAGACAAAAACAAATGGTTCAAAGCTGAGAATTTTGCTTCAAATTTCCCTCATTTCTCCTCAAATCCTATTCATATTTCTTTTCCATGCAAACTGAAATACCTTCTGACTAGCTTCAGGACGAAATTATATAGATGCCAGCCGGCGCGCTTGTGATAAAGATTTAGTTGGGGATTTACCTCTATCTATTTAAACATGTGCGTGCGGTGTGTATGTCTAGTTTTATATATGCGTACGGGTTTTCATGTGAAAAAATTTCTCCTTATAAATTTTCGTATGCTACCATAGACTACAATGTCGAAAGATATACTCTCTCCATTTTTTAATAATTTTCATTGTTAAACATAGTCGTTCTACTTTGACTATAAATTACTTATAATGTGATAAATTAAAATTATATGGTTATATTTGTGACTCAATATGCTTCGAGGATATGCCAAAATTTAAAGTATTTATGACTTTTTTGCCATAAAGATAAATAGTCAAAGTTTAAATTTGAATAGTGCTAGTGCCAATTATTTGACAAAGGTTTATGTATTTATTCATATCTGAAGTGAAACCATCTTTTTTGCTTTTTCGTGTGCCATGGATGATTGCAAGTCTGATGTTAATGATCGGATCTAGCGTTTGCTTGTCTGCCACTATTGTGCGAATGGCTAGCTACCTAAGGGGGTGCTAATGCATGCATTCATGCACCTGGAAACTGAGAAAATAATTCGCAACAGATTTCATCGATCGCTTTTCACTCGAGAGATACTGGTTGTTTCTCTCTTCCGGATAGGCAGGAACACGGTCACATGGCGTCTCCTGCTCTCGCCCAGATTTGCCATGGCCGCGGGTTGATACGGGGGCATGGTGCCCAGGCCCCACTGCCTCCCCTTCCTCTCCTAATAAAACTGAAGTTTCCAAAGGCTCATTTGCCATGGCCAACCAGCCATTGCAGCTACAGTGTTCAGTAGCAGTTCTTCGTTGGGAACACGAGGCCGGTGGTGCATGCAGAATTGCAGAGAGTGAGAGTGAGACTGTGGGCTGCACTGCTGCTGCTGAATTTGTTTCGGTTTTTCGTCTAGTAGGTAGGTCCAAGCTCAAGCTAGGATCATTCAACAGTACGCAGCTTGCAGCTGATCGTGTCGTTTTCCTTTAGATGCCTACCTCATGGTTGCTCGGATTAGCATGCACGCGGAGATAACATTTTTGTTTGGGGAAATGCAAGGCACATGAGCAAAACCGCGAGAGGTCTCACTGAGATTCAGACAAATAAAAATTAAAGATTCAGAAAGGGAAGTTGTGGACAGTGGATTAGTCGATCTCTCGTTTTCCTTGTAACAAGTTGTAGTATTTATGAGGACAGGAAATCAAAAGCTTATTGCTCAGATATGCACTAGCATTGCACATGTTGAAGAACCCTAATTAATGTGTAGTAGTCAATGGATTGTCCTAGCAAAACTAGATATTATGTGAAGTAATAGTAGTAGTACTTGCAAAAGAATATGTACCATGAATACGTAGGAGGAGATATACATGTACTCAACCGCTGTTAACTTCTGCTCTGTCAGTAACTAGGACATTTACTGATAAACTCTGAATCTGATTGCAGCTTCATCAGAAGTTCAGAACACGATAAAATGTAAGGATTTGTAGCCGATGATAAAGTAAAAGACCAGACGCTAATCTGGTCTTCGCGTTTAGCGGAGAAACGGTTCAACTTGCAGCAAGACGTCAGGGCGACGGGACCATCAAAACCCTGTAACTTGTCTCGATCAAATCCTGGAACGGCGAGCGAATCGTATGCCAGCTTGTAGCGTTACGCCACTGTTGCATGCAATAATTGTTGCACCGATTACGGTTGGGTTTTCGATCGCTTTTCGATTTGTCTGTCTGCACTGCACGGGTCTGAAAAATTAATTCCAGGGTCCTTCAGAAATGTTCCGGAAGGAGCCAATGCAGGTAGCACTCTCCTGTCCTCTGTTTCTTCTCTGCCTCCTCTTGTGGATGGACAAAACTGAAGCGAAAATTTCCATGGATTTGGTGAGTACCACCTATCTGAATTCTGAAATCCGGAAAGAATATGCGTCCATTCTCAATTCTGTTCAGGACTAAATGTAGCTGGTAAAGTTAACTTAGTATTAGGTTCCAACAATCATGCCGCAATTTGGTACAGGAAAACAAGTTTTGTCTCACATAATTTGTCTTCTGTTCATCGTAAACCACACACTGAAAAGAATTTGGAGTACGCAAAAATGCAGAAAAAATGGATATAACTGTTTCTATTTCCCATTTGCTTTGTCGTTGGTTGCATGTGCATCAGTGCATGCGCTGATTGGTGCAAAATGTGTTGTCCTCCAGTGCGGTTTGTACCGGAAGGCGAAAATGAAATCCTTTCTTGCCGTTTTCCATGGACATGAAGGAAAATTCCCCCTGATGGCGTCGTCGCCGTGGCATGTAGTTCAGATCGCCAAGACGAAAATGATTTCACAGATTCCCCTGCGAATTCTCTCTTCCCAAGCGTGGCGATCTTGATCGTTTCATCAATCTTGTATTTATTATGCTCACATCACATACATTCTGAATTTCTGATATGGACTGAAGAGGCAGTATCAGAGGAACCTGCAATATCCAGAACAAAAAAGTACTATTCCTAAAGGGATAGCTTGTTCACAAGAAATTATTCCAATTATCTGTTCAGATTGGCAAAGAAAATTGAACTGTGACAACTGTCCCGGCTCATCAGAAGGAATTGGATGTGATCCCTCTCTATCCAAACAAAGCCTAGAGAATATATAGGAACTGTTCAATGGTTCATACACTAATGGCATAGCAATAGCATCCTTACAAATGCAGGAGTTTGGATAATTGGATGTGTAAGGCGCATGCAAAGCACAGTGCTTGCAGTAGTATGAATAATTTTGGATTATTCTTCTTAGAGAAACATAGAATGGAAATTTTTTAATAGTATGAATAATTTTGGATTATTCTTCTTAGAGAAACATAGAATGGAAATTTTACTAGAAGAGATCCACTCCCTATCGAGCAAGTCAAGCAATAATTCCCTTGAAAAGACCTCTTATGATGAAAAGTCCAACTGAGATAGAGCACAATAATTGTTCAAGAAATGTCAGTTTCAGTAGGCTTAGCCCTTCTTTCTTTTTTCCCCCTCCTTTTGCCATGAAACTTATTTGAATGTGTCTCCAATAATCAATCATTCCATGAGACTGAGGATTAGTCCAGAATTGCTCTTTTGGTGCCCTGACACCTCAACTACTTGTGTTTGGCCCTGTTAAAGATAACAACGTGGTGAGCTCATCATCATCAACACAAAGCTCCATTTTGAGGTGACAGACTGACAATGTGGGCATGGTGTAGAACATACTAAGCAAATGACAAATGACGGTATCGAAATCAAAGAATAGCATACGAATTTTGTGAAGCACATCGCAATGCAAAAAAACAGAGCTTTGGCCAATATCAATCATTCCATATGTACCTTCTCACTGAGTGCTCACTGATTTGATGGCGGCATATGATTCTTGCAGTTGCAATAGAGCTCGTAGAAACTGCCTCAAGCTGAATTTTCATACATTAAATTGTGATATTGCAGCTGCATGATAAGCGTGTCTCCCACTATCTCCCTGTGTCATAGTAAGCATCCTGCTTAAGGAAGCTGCAAAAATCAGAAGAGCCAAGGTTACTTCTAACAACAGTCCTTTTTAGCCTAATAGAGACGCAATTTTTGTCTCCTTTCTTGACTAGACATGATGAAATGAATGGAATTTGCTTAAGTGCTCATTTTTATGGCTTCCGATCAAAGTAGCATTGTTTAAAGTCAAGACGAAAATGATATTTTCCAAATTTAGGTCCAACATACTGCATGTATGACGTGGCCTGAAGTTCATAATCTCCACAATCCTCCTAACAAATAGATAATCCCATCTGCTAACCATAAACATTTTTAGCAGCTACCTATAGCCAATAGAATCTTCTAAAGCAAGATCAAAATTATTCTTTCCAAAAAAGACTATGCTAGCTGCTAATCACAAATATTTATAGATCTATTTAGCTTTATACAGACAAAAATGGTAACCCCTTGACGTTCATAATGCATATCTATACAAGGGGCACATCTCACAGATGTGATTCAGGAAGAGATATTAGTCTTCCTCCCTGGTTCATTTGTCAAAATAAGCACATAGTTATGTGTTTACACTGCTACCATTTGGTCATTTCGATGGGTCTATGCAGCAATACATATTTGAAACTTCAATGTTATCCTTAGCTTCCACTGGAACAACTAAGATTGAGCAACTAGTACTTTGTGTAAGACAGAACATGAATATTTATGACATGCACATTGAAAAAGATTTGAGCACTTTTCAGAATCAGAACATTTACGGACTTGCGAATTCTGCACCCATTAAGATCTGACCTGAGATGAACCTCTCTTGGATACGCCTGGTTTTGCCATTATTACTCCATATGCAATCTGAAGTAAGATTGCTACAGGTACTCTGATTTGGCTTGGACATGCACACTGTAACTCCATAAAGTTCAGCTTTATTCTGAAAGCAATAGTTCTCCATTGTTGCAAATTTAATCAAGTTAAAAAACAATTTGAATTTTTGATAAATTTTATGTAGTTTTTCATAGTTTGCCGCAGTTACCATGCTTACCCCTAGGGTGCGATAACCCAGGCCCTAGCGGTAAGGTAAACCCCGGATAAATCACGCTGACCGTCAGAACGGAATTGAGCGGGCAAGATCCAGACCCTGGGTATATATCTTACATAGATGTGTCTTGCAGAAAACTCATGTAATCCATCAGTCAATAAGTATATTATATCAATAGGATTCGCATGGCATCACAAATGCATAGGGTAATGAGATAATCCATTGATCAGGAAACGATAAACCGAGCATGCATTGCTCCCAAGTTGAAGAGATTAGTAGGTAGCTCAGCAAGACAGTCTAGGGTGACGGAAAACCGAATAACAACATCAGGGTTTAGGAAGAAAGAAGACAGACCGATTACTAGAATATAGTATAATCACAAAAGCCAGCGAGTGCACCTACGACTAGCAAACATAGTCTGCTCCAGATCTGCCAGCGCACTGCCAGAACCATGGATGATAGGATCGGCAGGAGCCTTCGCCGTATACCGATCTCAGACAAGGCCTTCTGGAAAATCAGCACTAACATTGGCACCATGGTTGACGAGATGGCCCTCTTCAGAATCCACATGTGCATTGCCAGCACTGTTGACGACAGGATCGACAGTAGTGTCTCCTTGTCTGAGCATGGCCTTTAACATCAAAAGTTGTACAAGACATGAATTTAGGACGTGTTATAATAGTTGCCACATAACATTATCATCGAAAGTTATATTAGGAATGAAGGAAAGACGTGTTACAATTGTTGTCAGATAGAAATACAGAATCAATCTAGCATTGCTTACTCGATGAGGAGGTGATGGAGGCACCAGAAACTCGGGACAGTCAATGCCGCATCGTTCCGATAGAGCCTGCATTTCCATCAGCCAGCAAGAATCATTTGCTTGTAGGACATAAAGTTAAGGTCAGTAAAGCTAGCGCATTTGGCTACCTTTATCTTAGCAACGAACCCCTGACGTTGAATCATCCATGATATATAATTCATCTGGTGGAGCTGTTCTTTCAGCTTTATCGTCACCTCAATCTCCTCCAGTTGTGCCACAGACTCTATGTCCAGCCGTTGCCATCTCCGAGGGTGTGCTACATCATTGCTCAATCCATTGCCTGTTGTTTGTGTCCCCACCTCATCCACAGTATCCTCAGTGGATGTGTCCATGATAGCACTGCATTCACTGAGGAAAAAATCAACGTCATATTCATAGAGATTTGTCGAAAAAGGAGATATCTGTTTAAGGTTAATATGTTAAAATGACCCAAGCTGTGAACTGTTGTAAATATATATAGCATCTCAACTTCAAACACATACATGTTGGTCTTGATCATTGTTAAGGCAGGCAGTGAAAATTGAATACACTGTACCTATCAGATGTCCAAAACAGTATAGAAAAAAGAATTACCCAGTAAAATATTGCAGTTTAGGACCACTCAAAAATATATTAATCAATGAATATATGGTGCAAGATGAGAAGGAAATTTCAGAATCAAAATGCTTACTTCAATAAAGATTCTGATTCTCTACCCATAAAGATGGCCTGAGCATCAGGTGAAGTTCTCGGATATTCTGTTATATCAACAAGTGCCTCCTCATTACTGTATCCAGCTTAGAATGAAAGACTAACAGATAGCTCTCTTAGCAGTCTTGCTTTAGAAAGAACAAACTCCACAAAGTGCATTTCATTACAAACACATGCAATATTCTTCAGTCGCACAACATGAAGTTTCGCAAACATATCATCAGCCAATTGAGCGTTCAAGAACTCATTGTTTGCTTCAAATTCCTTAGCTCCTTCAGTCAATCCCTACAAGAAAAATCATAGATGTCATCATCTTGAAAGCTGAAACAGGTGATGGCAAAAAAAAGGAATGTGCAACTGAGTGAGGTTCCTTACCCAAACATCAAGTTCTTCAATAAATGGGGCACTTCTAAGCAGGCAGAAAATCCCTAGGATGTGGGACATTTTAAAAAAATTCACAGCAAGGGATAAACTCTTAAGGTTCTTAAACAAGAACGGTAATCTCTCCAGCACATCAACTTCAGATGACTGAAAAATATGAGGCATGAACAAAGTATGAGTCAAGAGTTACAATAGTGTTCACATAAATATTTATTACTGCTAGTTTAACTAATGGAGGGCATGTAAGATTGGCAGGTCCAAGAAGATAATAAATTCCTTTCTTCAAAATTAATTTAACAGGTAAGTGCATAAAAAAATCCGTTCTTCAAAATTAATTTAACAGCAATTTGAAAATATCTTCTATCATTCGTTAAGTTTAGTGCTGACACATATGTGTTCTGGAAATAATGTCTATACCTATGCTTAAAGTACTGAATGTGTTAAGACATACTGCTCCTGTGACAGCAAAATAGTAGAGAATTGTAGCAACTTGTTAGATGTACTTGAAATGTGTTTAAACTAAAAGTTAGAATCTGTGCACGCATAAACTTTGAACTGTCTGATTAACTCAATTGCCTCATTTGTCAGATTCTCTCTCTTTTTTTAATGAAAAAGTTCCCTGTAACCAACTATATATTCCGTTTCGTTTGGTCAATTCCTCAAACCGTTTGATCAAAGGAGCATAGGTAATCACAAGATAAAAATTAACAAATGGATACAACGCAGGAATGAACCGGTGTCTTTACCAACATGCAGTTGCAGAAGAAATCGAGTTTGGTCACTCGCGCCGTTCCTGTCAAGAACTTGGCGCAATTGGGACCAGACAATCTACCTTCCTCCAGTCGTGGTAGATCCTCCACTCGGCCACCACAAGCAGTGTCACACACCATTGTCAGATTCCGCAGATTGGCCCTCCTCGTGAGGGCCATCCCCAATGAGCTTTACGGCCATGAGCTCCAAATCCCCGAGCAATGGGGACGCAGCTATTAGCGCTGCCAGTACCTTCCCCCCGTGCTTCGGGACGTCAACATCCTTGAGGCGTAAGGTCTTGAGATTCGGAAACCCGGCGAACTCCGAGGGCGCGGGTGGGAGGCGGCAGCAGTTGAGTACGAGCGAGGTGAGCTCTCGGCAGGAGAAGAGGCTGGAGTGGAGCCGGAAGTAGAGCTCCGGGAACGAGAGGTCCAGGGCCTGGACGCCGTTCCGGGAGAGGTAGAGGAGCCAGTCGTCTAGGGCGTCGACGAACCAGGTGCTGTCGCGCGCGACGAGGCGGAAGGTCCGGAGCGGGGCGGAGCGGCGGAGGAGGAGCGCGTCGACGTCGGACGCCGAGATGCCGTGGCTGCGGGCGAGGTCGACGGAGGGCAGCGCCTCCCAGCGGCGGCGCCACGCGCGGGAGAGCACGGAGGTGCGGACCACCTCGTAGATGTGGAGGCGGGAGAGGATGTTGTCGAGGACGTCGAGAGGGAGAGAGACCAGAGCATCCGGCGGCGATTCCGCCGCCGCGGTTCCCTGCGGCATCCGGCGGCGCGGTGAGTCCGCCATTTGTTCCCCAGCTTTCGCGTGTCTGAACTCTTGAACTAACTCTGAACTCCGGATTGATTGTTGAGTAAATTGGTTATAGGACCACCTTTCTTTACCACATTTGTATCTTGTACTAGGAAATTTAAATAAAGAATGGTTAGAAAGAAAAGTAATACTTATATTTAATACAAAATTTAAAAGTTTATATCCCTTATAGATAGAACGAAGAGAATATTTGGATAAACAACTATGCAAGAAAAATCTGCAAATTTAGTTTTTGAAAGCAATGAACTCATCACGGATCTGATGCCTAATTTCATACAGTGAAATTAAGCTCAGTATATTTTCGGTTGTAAGAATGTGACAGTGAACTACCTCCTCTCTCTGTGTGTGTATCTCACTATGTTGTTCCTCAGAACGGAAAGTACGCGTAAAATTCTCTCTCTCAAATTCTAAAGCAGTATAATTGCACCAAGCTGCTATGATTAGCAAGAGAGAAATAACATCGTTTGATTACTATGATGTCAAGATGAACGGAATCACCATGCTAGCTTGACATCTGATATAAGGATTTTCAATAAAAGAAATCTTCAGTTACTCACCTGAACGTTTTGATGAAAACCAAAAGCTGAAACTCATTGAAGAAATTATCCGATTTCATAGGAAAATAAATATTCCATGAGAATACGTCGAACTTACTTGTTGGACTCCTTCAATTGCTTAACCCAAATACCTACAGACAAAAAAAAAAGAAAAATCAGACATACATGGAAATCGGTAGTCCAATATTATACTTTGACTTTTAATTTATTTTATAATGTATTATTTACAACAATAAAATTAATATCATATAAAAATATTATTAAATACGAATATAGAGATACTACATGCATACATTAAACGTATATATTTTTAGTTAAATTATTAATCAAAATTTTCAAATGTTGGCTTTTAAAAAACAAGTACTATTATATTTTCAGACGGAGGGAGTATTTGCCATTGTTGAAGTGGCCACTGTCGAAGGATGAAACCTCGACTGCGGGAAGTCAGGAGACCCCCCTTTGAGGTTCGGCCTGGGGAGTGGTTCTCAAGTGAATGCGGCGTCCGGTGTAGAAGAAAGATCGATCGGTGGATGATGGCACTAAAAGAAGACAGGAGGAAGTAGACAGGTTCGGGCCGCTCGGAGGCGTAATACCCTACTCCTGTGTGTTTGCTATCTGTGGTGGATGGGATGGTTTTGAGTTGTTACTACAGTGTGTTCTTCCCAGGCAGCTCGGGCCCTGGGAAGCTCTCTCTGGAAGCTATCTGAGTTGTGCAAGGCCGGAGCCAGAGCTACCTTCCCCCCGCCCCAGAGTCAGAGGCATGGATCCTCCTTTTATCGTCAAGGGGAGTCCATAGTGCCAAGATACATGAGAGGGCTAGATATGGGTTGTCTTATCGCCGTCTTGTCGCACACGTCCGCCTGCTGCCACCTGCAGCGCCCACGTCCTGGACACGTCCGCCTGCTGAGCCATGCCGGAGTTGGTATGCAGCGGGCGGTGGAGTCGTGAGGATGTGACGGAATGTGATGGAGCACGCTGCCGAAGTCAAGAGTCTCTGACTGCTTGGACTTCGGCGCACGTCCTCACCACCGAAGTCAAAAGGCTTCTGACAGCACAGTCGGATGTCCACGGGGGGCCATCATGAGGCGCCCACGCGTGGCAGACGACAAGGGCGACAGGTTCTGTCGCCTCGTCATTAATGCTGGTAGTTGGAGAGTTGGTCCGTTGAGTTCTTCGAGTCAATCAGCCCCCGGGGCCGAGACGATCGACACCCAGGGCCGAGTTAGTCGGCACCGGGACCGGGGCGATCGGCACCCGGGCAGTCAGGAGTCGGCCTCGGGGCCGGGCATCGGCTCCCAGGAGCAGTCGGCAATCGGCACCCAAGTCCGGGGCGACCGGCCTCCGGGAAATACGCACCCGGGCCCAGCCAGTGCTCGGGCCCCCGGGTACTTGGCGGGAGAGCGGCCGTAGCCGGCCTTCTCTTGCGCAGGATGTGGACTCCGGAGTATTTGTCGCGGCCGAAGACCCTCGCGTCCCCGGGGACTGGGGGACCCCCAGTCCCATTTCGCCGACAGCCACATTTCGATTTTCTAATGTCACTGCCACAGCACAAGCTCGTTGCAATGTCATGGTTCATGTACACGGTCACAGGTGGCGGTCGAGCACCACTTCGAGGGTGCCGCACTGCATGTGCCCGTTGGCCGCATGAACACCAGGGATGTCAAAGTCGCATGCAAGGTGTGCCGCCTTCCCCGGGCATCATATATGCACTATGGCAAGTTCGCCGCCACAGTCGAGCCTCTCATCGACATGCTCTGCCGCACTCAAGCTCTAATGGCGGAAGGATCGGTTGTAGTATTATGGAACGAAGCCCCAATGGATTGAGTTTAGGGAGGGCCGATGACGATATTGACACTTCGCTTGTGTAATCCATGCGCCTACATGTCCTACCACGCAAAAGTGGCAAAAAGTGGTATTCGAAGATTGTCCACTTTTAATAGTAGCGAATAGTTAAATTACCCCCTTTGGAGCATAACACTGTAACAGAAAAAACACATGATTTAAAACATATGATTGTAGTATATGAATGGATGTTTGGATAGGACATAGGAAAAGTATAAGAATTTGAAAGATAAAGAATTATAGGAAATTTTTTATAAGATTGGATTTCCTCCAAAATCTTCATGTATCAAAAGAAATTTATATTATTTTGAAAACCCCCAATCCTTTATTTTAAAGGGTCAAATAGAAAAATTTTCTAATGAAAATCCTACAAAATTTCTCTACAAACCCTTTGCCAAACGAGACCTAAGTTGTTGGAAACTCAAATCGTGGCGTCAATGAACGGATACGTGACTACGTTTGAAACTTGCAGAAGTACTAAAAAAATTGTCAATTGAAGACTGAAATATTCAAGCCAAAACTTGAAATTTTCAACTTAGATTTACTTTCAATGATCCAATTTTGTCCATTATGTATTTTGCTATTTTCAGCTGTGCAATAGGAAACCTCCAGCTGACATTTTAAAATTTCAAGTTTGAAAGAACGAAGTCAAAGAACTGCGACAGTGGGTTAGTATGTGTCGGAGTGAAAACTGCAGTGTAAACCCAACTGTCGACAGTGTCAATTCCAATAAAAAAAATTGGAACTAGAGTACCATTGTGATGGGCTGTTCATCTCAAAAGCTGCCGTTGCCTTGCCTGACTACATTGGCTATGCAATGTTCATAAACAGATCATAAACTAGTTATAGTTCCACCGTCGAGGGTGTCAACAACTGTAGAATTCCACATCAAAAGAAAGTACAGGAATGGCTAGAATCATGAAAATCTCGTCAGATATGGTCATCAACATGAGCATCAGCAACACCAATAGTGGCATGGTCTTCTCGAGAATCCACAGGTTACAGGTACATTGGCAGCAACATTGTCAACAGGATCGACTGGAGTGTCTCCGGTTCTGGTGGTGGCCTTTATCATCAAAAGTTATATAAGAAGTACATATGGAATATTCCGATTAATATCAAAACCTTGGGATTACTTACCGGATGAGATGGCAGCGCCGGTGGAAGCTCGGGCGATGGGGGAAGCCTAAAAAATGGCTAATGTTGTGTTGCTTAGAGTCTTAGACACAGACTGCATTCCATCAGCTAGCAAAATTCACTCGCTGATACAACTATTTGTTCTTTTTGGAAACTGAAGAATGTTATGCTAGTACAAGCAGGATACCTGGATGGTAGATATGAAGTACTCTTTACGTCTAATGGTGTTTTGACCCTCCTGATCATCCTACGCACGTGGTTCTGATCCTCCTTTTCCAGCTCTTCCAGCTGCTCCTCAACCTGCTGCAGCTGACCTACAGACTCCCCATTTGATCGCTGCCTTCTCCGAGGGTGTATAGTATCCAGTGATCCTATTCCTGATGTTTCTGTGTCACACATCACACCTAGCACGATTTTTAGCTAAAACGTGCGCCTCACAGCGTAACTAGCGACCCCACGTGTCCCTAGCCCCCCTCCTCCCTCCTGTACCTTTTCTTCGTGCAGTAGTCGTTGTAAAATTTTTATTAGGAGAGAAATCATTTCCAAATATTTCTTCCCACATCTTTTCATTAAGTAGTAGTGGTAGTAAAATTTTTACTACGAGAGAAATCATTATCAAACACCCTTTTACTACTGGAGTAATTCGTTTACTAGATCTCACACCCATGTGTGTATATATTTGCTGGTCCCCACACTGTAACCAACCACTCATCAGAGCAATTCTTTACTGGACATTAAAACGCATATTAATATATACGAGGTCACCGTACTGTAACCAACCACCCGTTCATTTTTTTCGGAAATTTTTGGATCTAGAAGTGCAGGAGGCGTCGACTCCTAGGTAGAGGTAGCGGTGTCAGGGATTTCTCTCGATGGCGACGGCCTCCCGATGATGATGGCCGCGTCGCCTCCGGTAACAGCCATCCATGCATTCCACTAATCTCTTCGATTTATCTAGATCTGCACCGAGTGGAAAATAGGGTGGTGAGACGTCGCGGTGAGGTCGTCGATGCTAGATCAGTGAGGCAACTAGGAGAAGGATATCAGCAGTGCAGATCTAGGGTGTGGCAGCTAGTGGACACCACAAGCAGGAGCAGCCACCAGCACAAGCAAAAGCATCAGTCGGTGCCTCTCCAAGAGGGGCGATGCAAATCTGGTGTCTCCGGTGGCCACCATAAGCAGGAGCAGCTGTCGCCGCCACCATCGCCGTGGTGGATCTCCGCTGCCGCCCAGGTCTGCCTCTTCGATGGGGGCTCCTGCAAGGCGCGCTTCCTCGGCGATAGAGGGGCCTGGATTCGGCGACTCTCTCTGGTTACTTAGGCGCTAGCACAACTACTCCAGCGTCGGGCTCCTAAGACCGTGGCATCTTTGATCCAGGTGGGCGTAGAGATGGGAGCAAGGGGAGAGAGGGTCGTTGAAGCTCGTTGAGACTGCACGGTAGGCTGCCCACATCATCGACGGTTGGATCGGGAGGCTGCCTAGGTGGTGACGTAGAGGACCAGCGCCGGTGAGCAGTCGACAGCCGGTGGTTCTTGTCGCCGGGAAAAATCATATGTATTGTGTAAAAATGGTGGCGATGATGTAAATTTTTTATTTATAGCCTTATTTGTTGTGTTTATCTGTGAGTATTTTTTTTATTTTTGGGTTGTTGATCGTGTAAAATACCCATTTGTATTCTCGAGGTGTTAAGATGTATATTGATTTAACACGATGTCGCTGGTTAATTGTAATAATGAGTAAACCATTTATTCTATATTTTGGCTTCATTTGCTAAACAAATACATGTCTGTAACAAAATTATTATTTACCATGTGGAAAGAAATACTTATAGACAACGAGTGGTGATCGGTGTACGTGCTTTCATTTTATTTGTTTACTTATAGGGTATGTCCGTTCACCGCCTATTAACTGACAGTAAATCGTTACTGCATCAACATCATCACCGCTATTTTAACAAGTAGTAAATGAATTTGACTTTACAAAGGCCCACTAACATCGTTCTCTTTTATACATAAGTGTTCTGGATCGCGTCGGTTAACTAGTTTTTTAAAGTACATAGTAAAATTTTCGCTTCAACCACAAGGGAAAAAGTTATGTAGACGATTCCAAACAATATTAGTAAATAAATTACTCCAGCCTAAACACACATAAAGGTGCGGTACTGCATACCACGCTCGAGAACTGCCCAGAGTCAATCTATTAGTATTGTCGGTTAAGGATCCTCCTTTATCCCAGCTTAGGTGTGATTGTTCTGTATTCAATCCATTTACTATCGTCGATCAGCGGATCACTTTGTGCGCTTCGGGTGATCGTCTGCCCAGTAATCCATTTTACTATGGCCAATCATTACGGGATCATTTTCCGTGCCGCCTTCTGGGGTTATTGCGCATGTGAGGTGCGTGATTTAGCTAAAGTATATATATAGAGCAAATCTATTCATCTCTTGCTCCTACCAGACCCATCAACCATATCTTCACCACTCTCTCAAGCGGTCCAAAATCTCGGTCAAAGAACAAGGTCAAGACCGCTCTAGGTTACGTCCAAGTCCTCATTCATCATTGATCTAGCGCTTTTTGGCCACCTGGTTCCCTCCTGTCTTGTAACCCTTGCGTTCTCGTCAGAAACGACACATGTAATACTATGTTGTTTATTGATGGGCATTGTAAATGCTCTATGCCAGTAAGTAACGAATACAAATAGTCACGATGGATCTACTTTTATAAAACTCTTTTTTAAAAAAAATGTACAAACAGTCCAAGCCAACTTAAATATACTGTCTTCTCAGTATCGGGTAAAAACCGGTACTAGGTGGGTTTTCACTTCGACCCGTCCGCCGTGCGGTATTGGAAATGACAGTAAATACCCATTAGATAACTAGTACTTTGTTGATCAGTAGCATGCTCTTTATATTGTAGAGCCGATCTCGCCCTATGACCAGTTCAGGCGCCTGCATATCTTTTGATGTTCTCCGAACCCACAGGTTTATTGTAGCCAGGTCATTTGGATGGTTTGTTCTGATTTACATATCAATACTATCGATGATTAACAATTCCTTTGCATCACTAGTTAACATGCATGGCTCCTCCCAGAGTGTCCTGTCATCCTATGAATGGGCAACAACTAGCCAGGGGTTCTCTGATTTGACAACAAACCAGGCTCTGAGGACCTTTCTCCATATTGAAATCACAGAGGGCCGAAAAGTCTTAAGTTATGAAGAAGGTGTCCAGGAGAGGAACTTCGCGCTTCACAAAGAGGAGGACATGGTGGTGTGTTCGGCATTTTTGAGTATTTCAGCAAAGACCCTATTACGGGGTAATCTTTTGCAACATCTTTTATGAGTTTTTGACCCTTTGATGCCCAGAATAACCAATGGTGGCAATAACATGCAATGTGTGAATCAGACTTCAGGTGGTTACTACAAGAGGATGCCATGATTATTTAATGAGCACATAAGCTGAAAGGGTCCAACCGTAGCCAGATTTGCTATTCAGCATAGGTTGGGCATTGATTCGACAAACGATGAACAAGTTCTGTGGGCACAAAGCATCTGTTGATAGGCTGATGAGAGCGGAAAAAATAAGCAGATCGGCTATATTTCACTTATATTAATTCTCTGATCTATTAATTTCAACTATGTTTATTTCTAACGGTTTAATCTATATCCATAATTTGCATATAGATGATGCTGGTAGAAATGTACGAGAAGACAGAACCTTTTTACCTTCATGCATTGCTGGAAACTACTTTGGGCAATGAGGCAAATGAACAATAGGTTTCTTGAGCTGAACAACTCTACATCACCTGATCGATAATGTCACTCCTTCAACTCAAGGCCATACCGGGGGTGTGGCGGCATGCAGAATCTAGGAATGAGAATGTAGACATAACACAGCCTGAGTGGGTAGGGAATAGTGCGAAGGAGGCGTAGATCCAGAGAGCTTCGCAGAGACATTTATATCCCTCTAGTACGGCTGGTGATGAAGTCTCCAGCGGTTTGCATGAGAATCAGAGAATCCGAACTGAAGCAAGACCAGCTAGATGGTTGAGGAGAATCCTTAGTAGGTAAGCGGATGAAAAAACAGGTAAAATTAAAGGGATCTTTTCTAACCTTCAGAAGAATTAGGCAGTATATGAAGATGAGTGTGAAGCAGCACAAGAAGGAATAATGAGATTCGCGAGAGAGAAGCCAGATGGAGGCTTCAACTGATGTTTCGGTACCGAGTCTAGTATTATGTCAATTGAACATTGAGAAGGTCCCCTCCTATCTGAAGGTAAAATTATCTGGGGCATGCAGCGGCAATCATGGAGCGCAGAGGGTTCAGCACCCCTCGAACGAAGACTAGGAGCGTGTGTGTTGAATATGAATGTGCAGAGATCAACTTGGTTCACTTGAGTTGAACTCTTTCTATTGTATGCAACTTTACACTATTATCTGTTGAACTGATGTGTGTCTATTCATGTAGTGTTGTGAACTGCTGTTAACATGGCAAGAAAATGGATTATATTTGAAATTCTGATCAGGCTTCCTCTCACCTTCTCATCACATGCACCAGCCCCTGATGAGGTAGTTGCAAGTGAAATGTTGCCAGCACTCTCACTAAATGCTAGCAATTATGCAAATAGGACAGTGGTTTCGGTTTCTTTAATGAGGGATTTCACTGGCTGATTTGTTTACGTCATTACAAAGAATCAGTTCCCTCACTTGCAATGCCATGGATGCACTTTGTCTGTATTAGCCAGTTTTTGCAGGAATCTGAGAGTAGGAGTTTAGTTTAAACCAAGAATGCTAAATTAGATCAAATGAAGTAGTTCACTTGTTCATTCAGATCAACATTTGTGCCATCCTAAATGATGCATGAGACAAAACTATATTACAATCATAGGGTACAAATAATCTTCAATGGTTGTTATAAGGTTTGCAAATTTGTTTTTAATCCTATCATTGTCAACTTGACAAATCTAAACAACCATTGCTTCTTTTGTTCATGAGTGGCTTCCAAGTTCCTCCTATTTTGCTGAACTTTTAAAGCAAATCACCCTAGCTTATGTTACACTACATTTCTCATCAGCAGGCAACAAAATGTCTTTCAGCCACAAAATCACCCTAACTTTTAAAGCAAAATGTCATATATTTCTTATCAGCAACAAAATGTCATATATTTCTTATCAGCAGGCAACAAAATATCTTTCAGCCACTATAGTTTATGTGAGCAGCCAACAAAATACAAAGGTCTTATCAGTAGGCAACAAAAAAACTAAACCTACAACTAAAGACTATAGTTCCTGTGATTCGGAGCAAAATGACCAGAGCATTGGCCATATAGCGTCCACATGTGTTCCATCAAGTCATTTTGAAGCAATGCTATCATCTCTCTGTCCTGAATGATATTTTGAGCATCAACAAGTTTCTCAATTGCCGGGATTTCTCTATCCTGGTTAATAGGTGGGTCAACCACTCCAGGCCATTCTGATGGGTGGACAGTAGGCAGCTGAACCCCGCGCTCATCTTCAACTAGCATGTTGTGAAGTATGACACAAGCACACATGATGGAATTAAGTACTTTTGGATTCCATAAACGAGCTGGCCTATGCAAGATTTTTCACTTAGCCTGCAGGACACCGAAAGCTCTCTCCACATCCTTTCTACATGACTCCTGTTGCTCTGAAAATACCTTTTGCTTGTTGCTAACTGGCAAAGCAATGCTTTTCACTAGTGTAGCCCAATCGGGATAGATGTCGTCTGCTAGGTAGTATCCAAGGGAATAGATGTTGTCGTTGACATAGAACTCAACAGAGGGTGCCCTCCCGTTAGCCAAATCATCCAAAACATTGGAACGATGCAAAATGTTAATGTCATTGTGAGACTATAGTAAACCAAAGTAAGCATGCCAAATCCTAAGATCCTCGGTTGCCACTGCCTCAAGTATTAGAGTTGCCTTGCCTTTGTGCCCTCTATGCATGCCTTGCCAACCAGTCGGGCAGCTGGACCACTCCCAGTGCATGCAATCGATGCTGCCTATCATTCCCGGGAAACCTCTAGCCAAATTGATGCTTAATATGTGCTCTATTTCCTCACTTCTAGGAGGACGAAGAAATTCTTTGTCAAACACCTTGATCACAGTCAGAACAAATTCCTTCAGGCTCTTCAGGACAGTACTCTCTCCCATTTTCAAATGATCATCCAACTCATCAGCTGGGCCTCCATATGCTAGCATCTTTAGAGCCACTGTGCACTTGTGAAGAGCAGAGAATCCTAACTGCCGAGCAGCATTTCTCCTCTGTTTGAAAAACCTGTTCTTGGCTGTGACCTCATCCACTATCCGAAGGAACAATTCCTGTCTCATGCGAAACCTATAATCCAAAATTACAGTTGTTCATCAAATTAATTCAATGTGTCTACATGCATTGTGAGCAATATACAATCTCCAAGATATTACAGTATGGAAAACAATTGAGCACAAAAATGTTGACATTTCCTTCAGCACAAATATGTCATGAAAATGGAAACTGGGCTAAAGATTGTACCTCCTTCTGAAATGTTCCTCGTTCTACAGTGGACGTTCAACGAAGTAGTCCTGATTCAGCTACCAGTCTACTGCAATTCGATCGCGCTTGTAAGTCTTGTGGCCTAGGACCGAACCTCCCCAAGGACGTTTTCGTGGCGTCTGGGTGAGGACGACCACCACGGCCATGATCTTATCGTCGTTGGAGTATGCTGCGGCTATCCCGAACATTGACATTTTGACGTAACTCCAAGCCATGGCCACCACAACGGCGGTCAAGGTCTAAAGCCAAGCCAATTTAGGGACAAATTAGCCACAAATTAAAAGAGAATGTAACATCGCAGGATCAAATTGCCAGAAATCAGATTACATGTTGCGCCAATGCCCGGCCTCATCCAAACGGTTGCTCGCCAGCAGCTACCTCGCTGCCGTTGCGAGTCCCTTCTCACACGCAGCCGGGGCGGCAAAATAATCCTATAATAATTTCCATTGAGCACCTTAGGAATAAATTATTGGAATAGGTAATGCACTGCACAACAAAATTGACATCAATCAGCAAGGTTATAGCAAGTCATTATCCAATAATAAAAGTTGCAGTAACTAAGTAATCATACAATTCAAGTCAATAATTCTCAACATTTATCTGTAAAAGATAGCAAAACAAAGTACAGTATAATTCTCATGATAGGATCCACCAAAATCCATTCCACTTCAGACCCAATCTTCCATGAGAGGACACTTTTGGCAACAAATCAACTCTTAAGCAATAACATCACTGACTACTCAAAGATTGAACCTTTCACACTAATTTCCCACCAGAAATTAGTGAATATTGCAAGAAACTTGACAAACTAGAGCTGAGCCAATGGTCTTGGAATAACAAAGAGGGCACGAAGTACAGGATGCACAATAAGTGAGACAATGATAATAGTTTCCATTAATGAACTACATATTGACTGGAGTATTTTACTCTACACAACAAAATTTCCTTCAACCAGTAACAGGAATTAATTACTGAACTATGTATTGACTGGAGTAATGTGCTCTACACAACAAAATTGACTTCAACCAGTAACAGGAATTAATTACTGAACTATGTATTGACTGGAGTAATGTGCTCTACGAAACAAAACTGACTTCAACTAATAATGAACTAATGATTACTGCAAGGTGGTACCACTGATAAAAGTTACAAGAATCAAGCAACCGGGGTTCGATGATCTAAATGTTTATTATCCAAAAAATTAAAGCTAAAGGAATCTGTCAGGAAAAAAAATAAAGCTAAAGGAAAGGCAGTAACTACATGGAAGTACACCGAACTCTAAAGCTCAATAATATCCTTAGCCTATCTCATTATAATTCTAACTGAAAATGGCCTTACTAATCCGTGATACAATCAGAAAATACGGTACAAACAGCTGGAGAATTGCACCATTCGAATGCCAGAATATACCGAAATGTTGTATTCTAGAAATAAAAAGTTCAGACTCAGTCCTCGAAAGGAGGCAACTTTCGGCAACAAATCAATAGATCAACTCTTCGCGCGATGATACTTTCGGCGACTACTACTCAAAGACCAGATCTTTCCCACTAATTCCCAACACCAAATTCGCAAATCCCCAAACATTTTTTTTTACGAAGCCGGCGTTCCCACCCCCACCGTCCCCCATTCCTCCACCTATCCAAACTCGCAATAGACCACACGAATCAGAGGACTTTAGCCGCAGAACCTGTCAAGGAGCAGAATGCGGTTGGGTATGAAAAGTTCTAGAAGCTTACGGCGCGTACCTGGAGAGAAGAAGAGTGCGCCCCCCGCAAGAAGCGATTACGAGTGGGAGTGGATCATATAGCAGCAACCAGGCCTGCCATCGAGCCAACCCCGCAGTCCCCGCAGCCGGTATATCTCGCACGATACCCTCCATTTCCCGCGTGAAAATTTCATCATGCGCCCACGAAGGAAACTGTCCGCGTGTGGGGTTTTCTTTTGCGTTCCCCGTTGGAGAAGGCGAGAAATAGGTGCGTGACCCTTTTACCGTAGCGCGACGCATACCGTCCAATGGGTCTCGTGTTATGGGTTGTATTGTTGGAGATAGTCTAAAGCCCAAACCCATCTCTCACCACCCTCCCGAGGGTTCAAATCCACATGCCACCTAAGTCAAATGCCGGTGAAAGAAATCTGACTGAGTTGGTCAAAACACCTGCTGACTTCCCCACCGTGCACCACTTCGCACCCCTCGTCTTGCATAAACAAGATAGTAACACTTAGACTACGATGTAGTAATAATGCTGCTTGCATGCAGTATCAACACTAAAATTTAGTTAAGAGGCTATTCTTTTCCGAACACCATAGTACAAGCAGTTTGAAAAATATTGTAAGATGTGAGAGCTAAAGTTATTCTAAGATTACAACTTTTAACCCGTGCATTACACATATAGTACAATAACACTATAGCAATATGAGTGCAGTAAGACCGTAGCTACAGTGTGGTAATACTGGTGATTATGCGTAGTAACAAAGTTAGAATATAGTCAAGACAGATCTACCTTTGTTAAGCTCTCATATAAAGCAAAGGGTGGTAATATTTAGTGAATATATAGTAACGCTCGATGTGTCATACACTAATAGATATGATATCTACTATGTTACTGTATATTAAACATATTGCTACTATATTTATTATAGGGTGTTACTGTAGAGGTGTAGTAATATAATTTAACATACAGTAATAATAAAGGGTGTATGACTATATAAATGCACACCAAACTATGTGATTAGAACAATTATTTTGTTGCATTTTCGTTTGATCCAAACCTAAAGAATGCACTTGCATGCAAATAGAGGTCTATCAGTCTATACTTTGCCCCTTTGTAATCAGGGATGGTCCATATTTATTTTTTTAAGTGTGTTGTCCTTTTGTGATTATGAGATTGGTGATCTTTTTTATATTCTAAGTGATAGATTTTGTGTGGTTTTCAATTCCTCGTAGGAGCACATTTTTCTACTAAAGTCTCGGTGGATTGGTTAGCATGATTAGGATTTAATCACAATGTACTAAAGAATAAACAATAAGACCTAACTTTCATTAGGTCAATTGGTTAGAGTAATTTGCTAACTGAAAAATCACAATGTGCTAATCTTTGCACGTGTACATATTTTACCAAGAACCAGAAGCCGAGCGATCCTGGTTGATCACATAGTGGTTCCGTTCGTGTCACACTCTGATAATCGTCTTAATTAAAAATTATTGTAGATGAATGAAAATACAAGAATACACTAGAAAAGTTGTTTGCAAAAGTATTTGAATAAAATTATAAAATTTTCAATATTAAAAATTCCAAGTTAAAATTTTAAATTAATGCATGGATGCTTTTATATTTTTTAGGATTTTGTCGGAATATTTTAAGCATTTAAGTATTTATAATAATAGATTTTCCATCTGTGTCATAGTGGCTTTTGCTTCTGTTAAATTTCCCATGCTTTAATAAACTCTCTGAAATTTTCTCGGCTTTTTCGGAGCTCGAGAATTAATTTTAATGTAATAAAGATCATTTTAGTAATTAAATAAATAAAGAACAAAACCTTTTCTTTCCTCAATCTCGGGTCGCTTCTAGTCCAATTTTTTTTATCTTTCTCTTTGACTCGGACCCGTGTCCCTCTCCATTATCAATATCGGGTGCCGTTCCCGAAACCTTAAAATTCCCTATATACATTCGACTCTAAGAAACTGCCTTCCTTTGGAATCAATTCAACTCCTTTTGAAAATGAACCCCAAACCTCAGGAATCTTCTAAGATTCACCCCATTTCAGTCTCCATAAAATGTCCTCATCAATTCCTTTATATTTCTAATATTCTGACAACCATAAATAAAATACTTTCGACTTTCCGATTCTCAAAATATTCTGATATTTTGAGCAATCAAATAATCCCTAAAATATTCCCCTTTTTGGAATCCCAAAATATTTCCCATATTTTGGAAGTTCAATTATTCCTCAAATATCCCTAATATTCCAATTCCTCGATCTCTGTAAAATATTTTCTGATTTCCTAGTCCGGAGTATTTCCAATGTTTGAAATATCTCTAATATTCCAATTTCTCGATCACCGTACAATATTCTAATTTTCGGAATCTCACAAAATATTCTCCGTTTTCATATTCCCCAAAAATGTTCCCAATATTCCAATAATCCCGAAGTATTAAAAAAAATCCCAAAATTCCACAAATTCCGGATTCCAAAAATATTCCAATATTCTATATGAAAATATTCTAAATATTCTAGAAAAATTCCTTTTAGTCCTAAGTTCTTTCCAAATTTCTAAGTTTGGAAAATTTCTAGCAAAATAGCCCCTTCTTTTTCCTCTTATCCCTTTTCTTTCCCTATCTTTTCTTTTTTTCCCCTTCATTTTCTTTTTCTTTTTCCTTTCTTCTTCTTCCTTCCTCCTTCCTCCTGCCTTCTCTCCCTTCGGCCAAGCCCGAGCCAGCCTCCAGCTCGGCCTGCGCCGCTCCTCAGCCCGGCCTACGCCCGTGCTTCCCTCCTCCCGGCCTGGCCCATGCCCATTGCCGCCGCCTTGGCCCCGACCCGGCTCGTGCACCCCGTGCCACCACTACGCCCTAGCCCCTTTCTTCCACAAATAGCGGCCTCCCCACCCTCCAGCCCTCACTTCCGTGCCCTAAAAATCCCCGCCGCCGTCGCTCTGCTCCTATCCAAGCCGCCGTCACCGCTCTGGTTCTCGCCGTCACCGCGGGAGGTCACTATCGCGTCGCCTTCGCATTCGCCGGCCGCCACCAGTGAGCACCGCACCGCAACCCTCTTCGCCGATCTAAGTTGCCGTCCCCCTTTTCGCCAACCCTGGCATCATCGGCGTCCTGGTTTTCCCCCTCTCGCCATCGTCATCGCCCACATCTGGTCACCTACACCCCTCTTCCCTCTTTGCCGAGCAACGCCGTCCCGTCGCCGTTATCTGCCGCCCCTGTACGTTGCCGCCTTCGCCGTCTTCCCCTACCTCGCCGCGCACTAGCGATGGGCCATGGCGGACAAACAAGCTCGCCCGGCCCCTGGCCACTGACGGGTGGGCCCCAGCTAGCAGCCCCCTCGGTGACACAGACGGGTAGACCCCAATGCGCATCCTAGTTCCATCCCGACCATTCGATCCTCTAAGGCTAAATCCTAGCCCAATGAAGTCCAGATTGATCCGGAGCCGTTCGATCCTTCCTGATCCAATCTGAACCGTTGGATTTCTTTGACCATGTCACGTCAGCCCTAGATCCTTGTCATCGCCATGTGGCATCCCCCTCGACAGCCACCTCAGCTTCCATGTCCACATGGTATCCACCTCACCAGTAGTCCACCATCCCCTCTGTTCCTAAATCCATAAACCAAGTCCATGAGCCATCACACGGACTAGTGGGTCCCACTTTCTTTTCCTAATACAAAATAATTCCTTTAACAATTATTTTTCGAGGGAATATTCTAGAGAATATTCCTTTTCTATTTCTTTTTGGATTTTCTCTGAATTCGAACTTCCGGAAGCCATAACTTTTCATCCGAACTCCGATTTGACCCGTTCTTCTTTCTAAATTCATCTAAAATCATAATCTACATGTTTATGTACTTTTATGTACTGTTTATTTAGAGTTTCTTAGTGTTTTTTCTCGTTTTACGTGTAGTCACGTGTTCTCCACCGTTTTGGAAGGTCGCGAAGTTCGAGAAAGAGTTTAGAAGATCATTTGAAGACTTTTCTATTACAAGGCAAGTCACACAACAATCCCCTTGAGCATGTTGATCTCATTTGTGAAAATTATTTTATTTTAATGTTATTGCATGCAATGTTTTGGAATGTCATTTATTACGTGTAATTATTATTATCCTATATTCTTTGATTATAGCCACTTTGATATTGACACATTTACCTTGATACACTGGGTAATTAATATTGACTAGCTGGATATCTATTTAATGGCCTAGCTAGATTATTTAGGCTTTGCTTAGCCAATGCCTAGAAACTTTAGCGTCATTTTATGTGGGATAACTATTCATTCACCAATGCTTCAACAATCGTTAATGGCTATATTTCCATGACAGTTGGTCGTGCTTGGTTAATTAAAGTTGCCAACTAAAACTTGACTGATGGTGGGTTGTAAGCACATAGAATGATGATGCTGCTAGTGGTTCTCATGACAATTAAGGACCGGTTCGCAAGCTACTTGTTGCGAAGCAATATCCGTAATAACCACAAGCCAGCATAGGCAACAACTGGACTTGTAGTGTAGCATGTCCTAGCAGGAGGCACCATGGAGTGTGTTTAGTTGATAGGTGGTAGTTTCAATAAATCCACAATGGTAGCACTAATAAGTCCATATTTGTGAGCCAAGAGTTTCTCTAGCCTAGAGGTTGGGCCACCTCTAATAGGGACTTGGCCGATGACCATTCTGTTGGGCGTATTATGTGAAGGGTCCTATCATAATCTCTATTCGGGTATTTTCAGGTATCGCGACGCATGGTTGATATGCTGTTGAGGTTGTGTCTTGTGGGTAAAGTTGTACACCTCTGGCCAGAGTAAAACTGTTCAAATAGCCATGCCCGCGGTTAATGGGCAGCCTAGCAATATTTTTCGTGATTAGTCCCACACTACTCATTAATGGTGATTAATGATGGAAACTTGATAGCTCCAGTTCGGAGAGTTATGGTTTTGGGCTTGAACTGCATTGAAGTGTTGTTTGGTGATTGGTTTAATATTGATTAATAATTAAACTATATTATTTTACAATGTTTTAAATGCAAATGGTTTAAATGTCATTTATGCAAATAAGCCATACTATGCGTTACCTTTGGAATCCTGTTACATTATTTTACATTCTATGTGTGGCCTGTTGAGTACGGTGGGTGATACTCAATCTTGCAATATTATCATCATTAGAGTGAACATTTGCGTAGAAGGAGAAGTTTGGTGTTTGGCTTATACCCCAGTTCAGCTACATGTGAGCTTGGTGCTGAAGCTTCGCTAGGATTGTCGTTCCGCTGTAGTTTTCTTCAGTGTGAGGACTAAGTGTCTCTTTTGTAAGTATTTACCATTTATCGTTTTGGTTATGTTTATCAAATTGTTGATTTGTGTATCTCAGCTGATTCCTGGACGAGGATTTACTGCACAAATTAGCTTTGTAAATTTTGGTGAATTTCCAGGCATGACAGTTCGTCCCACACGTTTTCGTCCGTCGCTGACATTTCCTTTAATTAGAAAGCTAAGCCTCAACACCAGAAGAAGACGACGCAGGAAACTTGCCTTGTTCATATGTGGTGCTGGGGGATGGGAAAGGAAGAGGAGCTGGATCCGGAAGACTCGAGATCGACTAAGCTGGATCCAACAGCACCGACCTCGTGCCTCGCCTCTCCATCTCCTCCTCGCGGCCGCGCCGGCACCACCGTGCGCGCACGATAATGGCACTCCACTGACCCGCGGTGATGAACAACCGACGCTCGTAGGCCAGGTAACGCGGCTTGGCGCGGCCTCGGCTGCGTCCCCCCGCCGGTGAATCATGGAAGCCGTGCGGCGCCACCGCACGAAGGTCACTTCACCGAACCGCCGTACTGCTCCCTCGGTCACTTGCCGAAGAGGAATCAAGAAATGGGAAAGTGGAAGAAAGGAATTATGGTTAGGGATTTGGGGGGCGGGGTTTTCTCCAGCGCAGGGGCGATCCTATCAATCCATCAGATCGGACGGCCCTCCTCCATCCTGCGTCGGGCCGCACGCTCGTTATCAGGCCGTCGATGCCAACATGCACCGACAGACCTTGGGCCGCGCGAGTTGCCAGGCCGCGCGTGCTCGCTACAGTAACAGGCCAATTAAAAATTGTTGAAAAAATTGTTGTTAGCTAGGAGGACCACCATCCCAAGAGAGCTTGCCATCCCTGCCTTGCTCACCGCCGTAGCTGACCAAATCCAACACCCCACCCCCTTTCTCCACTTGCTCAGATATGGCGCACTGCTCGCCACCACCATGCCTCCTCGATGCAGGCCGCCTCGACTCGCATGTTATGTTGTCGTTGCCGACAGCAGGGTCGACGTGCTGGTAGTGGTGCTCATCGTCGTGCTCCTGCGGCTGCTCTCCTTCATCTCCTCGTCTACCGCCGCCCTCAACACGAGAAGAAGAAATAGAGAAGAGAGAGAGAGACTGAGAGGAAGAGGGTCGACATCAGGACAGGCTCACCCACCCTGTCCCACCGGCTCACTCTCTCCCCTCAGCTTTTTTTAAAGTACCCCTTGACTTTTTTTAATTCTCTTTATTCTTTATATTTATTTGCTACTAGAAAAATATCCATGTGTTGCAACGGGTGAAGAAATTTTTTAACTGAGGAAATTAAATCATATGTTGCAACGTATGAGTATTTTTAGTTGTAGCATTGAACGCCTTCTTGCCATAAGCTAGCTCAGGAGAAACTATGATCAATCTCCAAAAGTTTTGATATCATGAGATTGCAAAACAAGAAATATTTTTAAATACATAAGGAAATATAATGCAATTTTATGGCATCAAATAATGGCTTAAACTAATTAAAAGGCATTTCTAGAAATCAAAAATAATTTTTGGGCCAAGAAATAAAGAAAAAACAATTGAGCCTGATAGCCGGTCGCGACCTAGAGGCGCGCGCCAGCCCAGCAGGCGTGGCCGGCCGAAACGCGCGAAAGCGCACATGACCCATTATCAGGTAGATATTCAAAATTTTTAGATAGAGATAGAGATGAATACAATCCAAATTAAATTACTTAGTCTTGAAGCCCATATGACACACATGCATACAGCCCACCTGTGTCTCATACAACTCACATATACCAAGCCGTCCAAGTCATATCAACCTTCTCGCACGCAGGCCACACGCTCCGCTCGGCACTCGGACAATGGACAAAATAATTAGGTAGAAACACTATTTGTTTTTATAATAGTACAGATTAATTGTCAAAATTAAAAATATTTGACCTAGCACTGGTCTAAAAATACTTATATTTATGAAAAAAGATAGTATATTTATAAGCTATCTTAAAAAAATAGACTAAAATTATATACATTATGCTCTCGACAACAACTTTAATTCCACGGCTGACACTATTGGAACAAGTGAATCATATGAAAATGTTCATTAAAAAATCCCATATAACCCTATATAAACCATTAGAAATATCTATCAGTTACTAAGTGCTTTAGCTTCCATATCGTCCTCTAATCACCTTTTCCATCGCTGCCTTACTTGACCATTTGCAAACCACACTATTATAAAAAAGTAATATTTTTGCCATATGCCGTCCGCTTCGTGTTCAAACTTTCGTACGTCGCTCCTCTGGTTCGGTTCCGATTATCGCTCCGTTGACGCTTCAGCCACATGTGACTGTTCACATGACATACGCGATGCGTTAAACGACAACCCAGCCTAGTGCAATCGACTAGCTCGTGTCGTCACGCAGCAACAGAGAGCGCGGCATGCATGGGTACTTCACGAACATATTAAAAATATTGATTCTATTTTTAGAATAAAAAAAACTTTATTTAAGATCGTCGTCTAATCATCTTTCCCATCGCTGCCTTGCTCGGCCATTTGCAAACCACAGTCCCTCTAGCCTCAACTTTTCCGTATTTTCTTCCCGTAGCAACGCACGGGCATTTTGCTAGTATATGTATATGTATTGCATAGCAGTACTAACAAACATATGAACAACAGGTTATTCCATGGGGAGGTGTAGAATAGAGCTTGTATATGTATATGTACATGTACTGCATAGCAGTACTAACAAACATATGAACAACAGGTAGCTTTCTCAAGTATCACAAACTTTATCTCATAAGTCATAACGCCAGAGATTTCAAGGAAAAGTGGACATATAATAGAACAAAGAAAATCACAAATATTTGTCCCATGATTGGGTTTAAAATGGTCAGTTTATTTTGAATATTGTATGTCACATGTTTGCCAAATTCATTCAGAATTTAATATAGGCATTCCATGTTGATCTTATAGCCAGGACTGAACCTCACTGTGTACAAGTGTGAGACATCCCACAACTCTCTAAAGTTGAAACTCAATCTCATCTTTCTAAACTTGTTGCACTATTATGAACCTTGGATACATGGATGGTGATGGCTTGAAGGTAGATCTGCGCTTCATTGAGAGGGCGAATGGCAGGCAGGAGAACTACTGAGAGAGAAGGACCTTTTCTTTATTCTTGCTTAATGGACAATGCATGCTGCTGCCTCTATATAAGCCAACCCTAACAGTTGGAGCTAAAAAGTCAAATAGATAAAATATATAAACGATCTCTAATAGATGCACGTAACAAATCAAGTACAAAATAACTAGTTAAAGGATAACTTCATGTTCATTGGGCACCACATGTGCTCTCTGGTAAACCCATGCTCCATGTTCAAAACCAACCAGACACCAGATCAACAATCGTCACCAGAGGTGGAAATGATCTAAGGGTGTTAAGGGAAACATGATTAGTGAGACGAGATTTAAAATTTCAAGTTTAGGGAGTTATGTTGCACTCACACAAGTTTTGCGATCTATAATGCAATTCACACTATAGCCAATATTAACAGCATAGAACACTAATACACATAGGGTGTCCAGAATACTAAATACACATAGGGTGTCCAGAATAGAGTAAACTGGAAGGAATTTTGAGGGCACAAGTGTAGTAAAGAACATGTGAGAAGATTGATGAATGTATGGAACAGCATGGCAAGGAAATATTAGAATCACAATGCTTACTTATTTGCAGATTCGGGCTCTGTACCCATGAAGATGACCTGCGCATCAGGTGATGCTCTTGGATATTCTGTTATATCAATAACTGCTTCCTCAATACTACTCAGGGAATCGGATGCAAGGGTGAGGGATAACACTCGTACTCTTGCCTTGGACAGAATGAACTCTATAAAGTGCATCTCATTCCTGGGGCAAGAAACCTTCTTCATGCGCACAAATGAAGTTTGGCAAACATATGATTGATCCACTCAGCATTCAAGAATTCATCATTTGCTTCCATATCCTGGGTCCCCTCACTCCATCCCTGTAGGAAAACACAAAAGGAAATCGTCATCATCCTGCAAAGTAAAGGCAAAAGGAGCTTGTGAATTAAAATTCAGCATTTACCCAAACATCGAGTTCTTCAAGAAAAGGTGTGCTTCTAAGTAGGCAGAAAATAGCCAAAACGTGAGACATCATACAAAAATTCACTCCAAGGATTAAGCTCCTAAGATTCTCAAACAGGTATGGCAATTGCTCCAGCACATCAACTTCAGTTGACTGGAAAAAAATACAGCGTTAAAATATAATATTGACATAAAAAAGTGACAATAAGTTGTCAGTTTCTATAATAATATTGTCTATTTCACTAATTTCTTTTCTGATTACTGTCAGGTTAACTAATGGAGCACTTTATAAAAAGTAATCTTCAAGTATTGCATAGAATATATTCTGGCAAAACTTCAGTACTAATTCTCAAAGTCCTTGAAATTGGTAAACTTCTGCTTCTGCAACAGTTGTAACAGATAAAGTCTTCACATATTCTAAGACATCATTAATTACTAAGGGCTTGCTTGGGCTCCCAAACAGGCCACATGAGTTCTAATCAACAGATTAGATAAGAAAACATCTATCCGATGAAACCCAAGGTCGAAGCTGCATCAGTCATCTGATGAAATGCATTGCTCATCAGGCCAACTACACTGTCTTTCCCTCGATCAATCCTCAGCCATTTGGGGTAAAAAAAGATCTGTAAGCACAAGAAACACTAATCAAATCGATGCAAGGATGAAATGAGCCAGAGGGTTTACCAACATGCAGTTGCAATAGAAAGTGAGCTTGGCGACTCGTGCCATCCCCATCAAGTATTTGGCGTAATTCAGGCCAAAGAGATAACATTCCTCCAGCCGTGGAAGGTCTTCCATCCAGGCACCATATTCACAGCCAAGAGCTATTGTCAGTTTCCGGAGATTGGACGTCCGAATCACCCAATCCTCGTCAGGTCCATCTCCGATGAGCATTGCGTCGATGAGAGTCACCTCCTGGAGCACCGGCGATGCAGCAATCAGGGTAGCCAGCTCCCTTCCCAAGGCCTCTGAACTTTGACCATAGAGAGGTACAGCGTCTTCAGATTCAGGAACCCAGCGTACTCGGTGGGCTATGTGCGGGAGACCGCAGCAGTAGAGTCTGAGGGAGGTGAGCTCCCGCAAGGAGAAGAGGCAGGAGTTGAGCTAGTTGTTCATATACAAATACCGGAGAGTCAGCTCCAGGTCCTGGAGGCCGCCACCGCGGGAGAGTCGGAGGAGCCAGTCGTGGAAGGCGCTAGGGGACCAGGATCGGTTGCGCGTGGCGAGGCGGAAGGAGCGACAGCAGCGGTGCGGCGGAGGAGCAGCGCGTCCACGTCGGAGGCGCTGATGCTCGGGCTGTGGAGGAGACCGACGGTGGGGAGTGCCTCCCAGCGGCGGCGCCACGCCCGGGACAGCGTGGACGTGCGCACCACCTCGTAGATGTGGAGGCGGGAGAGGATGTTGTCGAGGACGTCTATGGGGAGAGACCCCAGGGCGTCCGGCCTGCGGCGACGGCATGTCCGCCATTTTTCTTCCCCCAAATCCGTTCCCCGCGCTCGGAAACCTAACCTCCCTCCTGCTTCTGTGTTGCTGCGAATCTGCGAATTTTTACTGTTATTAATTTAATTTTTTTTTTAATTTACAAAACTAATTTTCGATTCGGATCATTTGCAAAACTACTCTCTTGCCGCCCTGGGCCACGGCGGGATTTAAAAACCGCCGTGGCCCAGGGCGGCGAATGGCTTCCCCGTTAGGCGCGGCTAGCGGCGCCGGCCGCCGTTAGCCCGGGGACGCCACGTGTCGCCACCGTGCAAAATTGCATTCGGCCCCCTGGGGGCATTCGCCGCCGTCCCCCAGGGCGGCGAATGCATAGAACCGTCTGCACACCGATCGGACGGTCCGAATCCACGGCAAATTGTTGTAACGCGCGCTAACTACCTTAAAACAGTCATAACTTTCGCATACGGTCTCGGAATCGGGCAAATAAGTACTCTACGGACATCTACAGAAAATTTTACATCCGCTTCCCCTCAACTTCGTCGGGTTTGTCCAAAAAAATTTTGCGAAATTCGGCCGGGAAGATTGAGTTTTTGAGGTCCGAAGTTTCAGCACGGTTTTTAAAGCATACTCATAATTTTCTACAAGCCACATCTTATATCGGTTTAAGCTGCACCTTCACGAGATTTTGCAATTCTCGTGTTGCTAGTTGAGAAAAAAATATCAAAAAAAAAGAAAAAAAAAATTTTGCAGGCAGCCCCCTGGATTCGGACGGTCCGATCCTTGTGCGGACCGTCCGTTCACTATGCTAAAAACCGCCATGGGGGACGGCGGCGAATAACATTCGCCGCCGTCCCCCAGGGCGGCGAATCCACGTTGCCTCCCCGCGGCTAACGGCCACCGGCGCCGTTAGCCCCGGGTGACGGGATGCCATTCGCCGCCCTGGGCCACGGCGGTTTTTAAATACCGCCGTGGCCCAGGGCGGCAAGAGGTTAGTTTTGCAAATGATCCAAATCGAAAATTAGTTTTGTAAATTAAAAAAAAATTAAATTAGTAACAGTAAAAATTCGCAAATCTGCTGTGCCGAATGTGTGGGGCTGTGGGCCGGATGTGTTCGCGGACAAGTCCCACATACAAATGTAACGGGACGATCGGATGGGCTGTAATGGGCCGATCCGTCAGTTCCGGAGCCAGACTCGAACGGCCCAATATTTGGTGGGTACGGTCTCTGGATTCTGGCATTTACCGTAATAGAAAAGGGATTCTGGTATCCTGTAAACAGAACTTAAAAAGGAAACTGAATTTGACAAACTTACAGAAGAATGCCAAGATTCATCAAACTTTTATTGGTAAAATACTGACATAAAGCATGTTACATTAATCACAATTCATGCAGTGCGCAAGTGCACACAAAACATATCTCGTTTGCAGTATAGCGATTTTTAAAAGGCGGGTTGATCAACTTGCAAGATTGTGCTACGAGGATGAAATGCCTCATCTCCAGTATGTATGCAGATTTGCCAATCAACCGAAGCTGAGTGCCGTAATTACACATGCTTATTCAAGAGAAGACTTTCCATTAAGAAAGATAATGAATAACCACGCCATGATTTTCTGAAAGTATTTTCAGGAATGTATGGAAGTATGAATAACTTGGTATAATTGACCATGTAAAACTCCTGTGCATCAAGGCCGCAAGAGTGCTTCTTTGAGTCTCGATACTCATGAGTACAGCCAAGTATCCTGTCCAGCAGGAGAAAATAATAAACATCAGATCATGATTTTCTGAAGGTACTTACAGATATATAAGAGGGTAAGTTAAAATGGTATATATTCAAACATTTTACCATACTACAGAACTATTAGGGCCTGTTCACAATTAGGCGGCAAAATGGGGAATAAGATGTTAGCCAGGAATAATACTAAGTTCAAAATTAGGCGGCAAAAGAGGGGATAAGATGTTCTACCTTGAAGACCCAGCTAACATGACATCCACACCATTTTTGTAACTAGAGTTATTTAGATATGTGCCACTGAAAAGTGGAAAATTTCGAGACATGACACTAAAAAGTTCTTTCTTCGATACAGTACAGATACAGATGATAGCACAATGGTACTCCTCAACATCAACAGAGACCTAACAGTCACAACATTCCTCTACCTCCAGTTGTGTCACCCTTCTCGTTCCACGTCCATTTGGCCAGCAGAACCACCGCAGGTGCTGAGGAGGCAGAAATCTGGCTTGTGGGTTTTGAACGGTTTTATTAGCACTCTGGTTAGCTTCAATTGGTGGCTAGAAAATTAGTGTATGACATATGGACTGGACTAGTGTTCAATTGGTGACACGCTGCAATTTTGGAAATAAATTGAACACACAACATGAAAAGTTTAACTGGTCTAACTTGATGGGAGCTCTGGCCAGAACTAAAACAAACAGGCCATGATACTCTCAGGGCTGTAAAATAGACTCATTCCTTTTAGATAATGATATAGCAGCTACTACCTAGTAATCAGTGCTTGTTATATCCACCTTAGAAATAAATAGTTTCTGCGGAATTAATTGCTTCCTTGCATCCTAGTTCCCAATTTAAAACAGAGAAATGCAAGATTTTCATTTTGACTGCCACAGAGCATCTGTCAAAGTGATCTGAGAGCATATAACACAAACAAGTATATAGACAGGAATTTCAAGAATGGGCCTATGAAAAAGCTTAAAAAACAATCAACAGGTAATTAAAAGGCTACTCACCTCCATGTCCCTAAAGAATACCATTGCCTTTGGTGATGCTCTTTTATATTTTGCCAACTCAATAATTGCCTCTTCTCTAGGTTTTGAGTATGAACCAGTATCATCATGATAAATATAAAATTCACGAAGTACTCTTGCTTTGGACAGAACAAATTCAATAAAACACATCTCATTTGACCAGCAACTGGCACTCTTCATGCTAACAAAATCAAGATTTGCAAACAGACTGTTGGTCCACAGTGCATTTAAAAAATCTATATCTACTTCATCGCTCTGATTCTCGTGATATGTGATCTGCAAAAATGAAAAGATACATTTCAATGGGGTCACGTATGAAGAACTAAAAAGGTATAGCATCAGTCAAGAAGGGACAATAGCATTAAATATTACCTCAATTTCCAGAAGTTTAAGATTGGGAGCTCTCATGAGTAAACCAAATGTAGATAAAATGCTAGATGCTGTGTAAAAGTTTGTATGAAGAGTTAAACTCCTTAGTTTCTGAAAAGAACACGATATTCCCTCTAGAGCATTACCCTCTGTGTACTGAGAAAACAAAGCTATTAGTCCACAAGAGAAAATATTTTTATAAGAAAAAACTCTGGAAACATCACGCTTTACTTGGTTAGGCACTGTCTTACTTTGCAGATTTTGCATTACTTGGCCAACGAAAAGTATTATACAGGTCAATTCATGGGATTCTGAAAAACAACATACTATATGTTTGGCAAACTAGCTTTTTGGTGGGGCGGATTGTTGCTTAAATGATGAATTGTCTAAAACACCCTTTTACAGATTCAAATTAAAACTATTCTGGAGCTTCTATACAATCACATTAAAAATAATCTTTTATGTTGCAGTTAAAGTAAACGGTATAAATTAAGCTCATGTTTACCACTTTGGAAAAAAAAACCTTAGATCCTAAATTGAGGTTAATAACTATAGCTTGTTCCTAAATAATATCTGCTTTCAATTTGAACTGAGAAGATTGCAGTAGTTAAAAACACCCCCTCTCGCACACGAGTCAAGCTACCACTAGCTCCCAATCGTACACATGAGTCAACCTGGTAAACTCCTGCACACAGTACACACAACTTGCAAACGTTTATTGGTACATGGACAATATAGGCCTGATACGGATAAGCTAACGTATGTTCATGATGTGCCAATGATAAAAAAAAAGAAAAGAAACAAAAAAACAACTATAGAATTTACCGGCATAAGAAACTCGAGCTCCCTGACTTCGGCCAAACATGTGAGAAGCCTGACGAAATCGCGATCAATAGAGTAGTCTTCACTATTGATATTAGCTTCTTGTATAGATGGAAGCTCCTGGATCTCCCACCCATAATCAATATCTGAAATAATAGTCAGTCTCGCGAGATTTGGCGCCTGAATTATCCAGCTATCGAAGTCATCATCAGTAACCTCAACATTGTTAAGCTCCAACGAGACAAGCGATGGGGACATGCGGATAATCGCCTCCAATTTCCTCTCCCCATTCTCTGGGAGCCCAACGTAGACGAGGCTCAACATGGTAAGATTCGGGAACCCTGCGAAGCCCTCGGGCGCGGTGGGGAGAAAGCAGCGCTCGAGGTGGAGACTGGTGAGCTGGCCGCAGGCGAAGATGGCAGGGTGGAGGGTGTAGTATTCCACATTCACATCGCTGTAATCCCAGAACGAGAGGGTGATGCACTGGACCCCCTTGGCGGCGAGGAGGGGCAGCCACTCGTCGATGTGGGGGAACGCCTCCGAGCGGATGCCCCAGGTGCAGAACTGGCAGACTTTGCAGGAGTAGCGCGCGAGGGCGGCGCCGATGGCGCCGGGGCGCGAGCGGCGGGGCCAGTAGTGGCGGAGGTCGGGGGTTGACTCCCACCGGCGGCTCCAGGATTGGGAGACTGCCGAGGTACGGACGGCGTCGCGGAGGGTGAGTCGAGAGACGATATTCTCGAGGAGCTCCTCCGGGAGGGAGTCCAGGCTCGCCCCCGCCGCCGCCGCCAGATCATCCGGATCCCCCTCTGGCGACGGCGGGCGTTGTTTGCGGCGAGGCGGCGAGGTCTCCATTTCGCCCTACGGGGAATTTCGGGTAGAGGCAGAGCCGCGGAGTCGCCGAGCCGGTGGTCGGCGCGGCGTTAACGCCGCCGGCCAAAATGGGCGGAAACGTGGGGAATTGCGGCGTGGCGACGCGTCGCCGGGTCCAGTCCCCAAGCAACAGAGTGACAGAGGTCGCGAGCTCGCAAAAAGCCCATCGGCTAATGGACCAAGGCCCAACGATACTCTGCTTCTTCCCACTGAATTCTCGCGAGGATAGAGGGAAACTCAGCGCCAAAAATTCACCGGATTTGTCCAAAAAGTTTTCTTTCCTTTTAATGAAATTTGTCCAAAATTCACCGGATTGTAGACATCTGAGGAAGCCCATCTCTCTTATCATAACCAGTTTTACTAGTCCCTAAGGGATGAAGCAAGGCGTATCAGATCATACTTTTACAAAAGAGAAAATATGGCGACTTAGTACCACAATATGGCTGGAAAGTTGCTTATAACCACCATAACGTTTGAGCTTGAGCATTCGACAAATACATGTTTTTAACAATACAGGTTTCCCATGGCATGAAGTGCCATGGATGCACTCTGCCCAGGTAGGAGAACAAATGGAACAGCACACCACTGCCATCAAGTGCTTGGATCCCCCTCTAGTGAGCCGTAAGAAGATAATTAGAGCACAGTGGTTCTAACTGATAGCCTATTAGCCTGAAGATTGGAAGTAAAAGGGCCTGGATCCTCATTTGGGAATTAATCACATTGGAAAGGCATGATCCAAACTTCATCAAAATATATAGGCACGCTGTGTGCCAGATTGCCATTATATACATAGACACACTTGCAGATGTCACATGTCTTACTGGAAATGCAACACCTAGACAGTTTGAGGGGAGATGCGTTTCCACTGAATACAAAAGACAGAAAGGAAAAACACGAGAAGTTCAGGTGCTCTGCAAAGTCTAGAACTAGCCAGTCATCCACGGATGAATCTGAGCCTAGCTAATGGCGATGCTCTTTTGTATTTTGCCATCTCTATGCATGCCTCCTCATAAGATAGTATACTGTAGGAGTCGACACGGACACAGAACAGTTATAGCGATCTTGCTTTGGATAGAACAAACTTGATGAAGCACATCTCATTTGAGGAGCAGTCGATACTATGTAACCGGACATATCGAAGCCTAGGGAAAACTTGTTTCTGCATTTGCAAATCCTTCGACAGTTCCAGCGTCCACTTCATCATTATAGCGATCAACCTACCCAAAAAAAGGAACAAAATTGCAAATGCAAATCAATAATTCAATCGGCCAAAATAGATCTTGGAACTGTAAAATATGTATAGAACTTTCAGGGTGTTTTCCATATTACCTCGATGTCAAGTTCATCCAGGTTTGGGGCACATCTAAGTATAGAAAAGATCAACAAGTACTTGGGATTTGATCTAGACAAGCAAGCAGGTTTAATGACCTCAAGTTCTGAAATGTGAATGGAAACCTTTCTGATGGATTACCATTGAACTGCATATCACAGTAATATACTAGTACAAGCATGCAGGCTGTAATGACCTGAACTTCTGAAATGTGAATGAAAACCTCTCTAGTGAATTACCATTGAACTTAAATTCGAGTTTACATTGAGTTGCTCTGAATTTTAAGCAATAATGCATATAAATTGGAGATACAAATTAAAACTTTAAATGAACTTTAAGCTTCAACTTTTGCAACTGTTAATTAAAAAATTTAGAGAGCACGGTGAGGCAAAGTACCTGTTGTATAAGTGCATCAAATTCAAGAGTCTTCACATGAGTAACCCCTTTCAAAATTTTGCACCACACTTCAGTCTTCACGGCCAAAGCCAAGATGACGGCATCTTCTAGCCGCGGGAGCTCCCCTATCCTGCACCCATAGTCATCACCTGTGCAGATCCAAAGGTACCGGAGGTTTGGTCCCCGGACGAACCACCTCTCCGAGCGGTGGATGGGCACGTACGAGAGAGAGAGTTCGAGGAGAAGCGGCGACGCAGAGATCATCACCTCCAGCTGCCTTTCACCGTGACGCGGGAGATCGATCTCGAAGAGGGAGAGCTTGGTCAGCTTCAAGATGCAGCCGTCGAGACACAATGAGGTGAGCTCTAGGCCGGAGAAGATGCTGATGTCGAGCTTGGGCTTGTCGCCGAACAAGGCCTCGAAGTCGAGCTCGAGGGACTGGACGCGCTTGCGGGGGAGGAGGAGGAGGAGCCAGCGGACGGTGCGGTGGAACCAGCGCCGAGGGACTCGGAGGTGGAGCTTACGGACGGGCGCCGCGGAGCGCTTCAGGACGGAGGAGATGGCGGCGGCGGGGTCGGAGGACCGGAAACTGATGTCGGCCGCGGACCGACTCCCATCGGCGGCGCCAGGCGTGGGAGAGGGCGGAGGTGCGGACGGCGTCGCGTATGTCTAGGCGGGAGATGATGTCGTCGACGATCTCCAGCGGCAGGGCGGGCAGGTAGTCCGGCTCCCCGCCGGCAAACGGCAGCGCTTGGCCCTAGCCTCTCCGCACGCCATTTTAATAGGGAGGCGCCGTCGATTCGGGCTCGCAGTTTTGCCCGGCTTTTAAGAGCTAACCAAAATATTTTGCCGCGAAAGCACGACCTAGCCACATTTTAGCGGGAAAGAAAATGTTCTACCAAGCCAGTGTCAGTGGGTCACAACCAAGCCATGAGCCCATGGGGCCATGACCGACGAGATTACGAAATAATCGCTATCCATGACGACCTATCCATGAAGGCGAGCAGAGGAAGCGGGGATACGAGCCCGGCGATCCGGAGCTTCTCATTACTGATCCGATTCTGCTTCGAGTTTGTGCCCTGATCCAGTTCGGTTTCAAGTTCGTGCTCGTTATATTGAGACGGCGGCGTCTCAGCTCTTGACGAGAAGTCGAGAGAACGCGAGCAGTCACCGGTGCATCGTCGTCGTCCCACCTGCATCATGCCGCCCCCGTACGCTCCGCAGCAGGTGAGAAAGGTGCTCGCCGTGCGGCGCGAGGGCAAGGATCAGCGGGAGAGCGTGGAGATCGGCGGGAGGGCGTCCCCGCTGGCGGACGAGACGACGGAGGCGGCCGAGGTCGTCGCGGCGGACGGGTACTACGCGACGGTTGCTCCGACCCCGGCGCTGGCGCGGTCACGGTTCAGCACATTGGGGACGCGCGTAGTGAGCGGGAGGCGTTGATTGATGCTGCTAGTGACGGTGCGCGAGGAGGTTGGTCGCATCACGCGCATCGTGAGGGTCCTCCGTTCGTAGTGGTTGTCACGAGATTAGCAATCGGTCTTACGAACCTGTGCATGCACGCAAAACAAAAAATATCACTAACATATAATTAATTAAGTACTAACATTATGCCCGTGTGTTGTATCGAGTGAAGATAATAGAAAACATACAGCCGAGAACATATGATCTCCTAAATAACTGATTATAATATTGTCCCTGCAAATATTTTGCCCTTGCTTGTTTATAACAGCTAAGTGATTAAGTTTATAAATAAATAAATTTGAATAAATACAGTACTATGGTTTGTACAAGTCAAGAAAAATAATAACGATATAAGAGGTCTAACATTTATCAAGGTTTTAGAACAGGTTTAACCAAGTCCAATGGGGTAAACAACAAAAGAAGGCACTGCTATTGAACTGAATAAAAAAGCCTGTTTTTCCATCTCTTTGGTCGCAGAGTACAGATCAAAGTTGATGTCATACTTCTGCAAAAACAACGCAAGTGCTTGCATGTTCCGGATATCAACCAACACCAGTTTTTCAGCTCCTCGATGTTGAACCTAGAGAATTCCAGATCCCCTAGGCAAGTCAGTCACATAAAAGACAACAAGAAAGAATAATGGAACATGTAATTGAAATCCTAACCTTGACAGCAACATGTCTTTGATAATCTCAGCCTTGCTCGGTGCACCTAACAGATATGAAGCGATAATTATAATAAGACGTTTTAGGTTTCTTCTAAGTCAAACCCTTTTGGGTTTGACCAACTTTATAGAAAAATATAACAGTATTTTCCAATCCAAAACAAATATATATAAAGGTGGATTTAATAAAAATTAATTTGGTGTTGTATATGCTATACTTTTTCTATAAATTTGGTCAAATTTAAAGAAGTTTGACTTAAAACAAATCTAAAACATCTTATAATATAGAGCGGATAGAGTAGGTAACATTGACAAATGACCTTTCCAGATAAACCATTATGGCACAAAGAGGTAAATTGCATATACATAGACCAATAAATCATATAGATCGTGCAAAGAATAAGTCATCATACGGATGAAGACAAGACCTCACCAACCAGTGCAATAGAAGCAATCCAACAGGCTCAACATTGAAGCATTCAAATATGTCATCAAAGCTCTTGCCAAACTGTTCTTCCACAACATCTCGAACGACATAAATGGGCGTGGCTGGAGCCTTGTCACACAATGTAACAAGCCTTTTCACCCAAGCCATCGGCGCTAAGTCGGGCTTACCCAAAATTTGCGCGCGCCTGTTAAAATCCAGTGTCACAGAGCATTCACATTAAGGAAAACCAATTAAAGACAGTACATCTCGATAATGAATGAAAAGGCAAGTCATATTGGTCAATACAGCAACAAACTGTTCTTTCCTGCGTCCTAACACCAACTGACCAACCATGGTTGATGAGTTGGTGCGGATGCTCTTCAGGACAACACAAAGAAAATGAGAAGCATCCAGGCTACTCGCTTTAAAATGCCACGAATTTAGAAGGCTTTGAAATGCCATGGATTAGAAGCAAAGGAACAAGTACATAACCTGACAGAGTTCCATGCTATACGACCTGACCTGAACCTGAACAAGAGCCAAAAACCATCACCTTGGGTGGAAAACCACAGCCTTTCCTATCTCTGCAAGCAAGAGCTAGCAAAAATAAGCAGTGGGCATGTGTATACAGTCAATCCCATGGAGGAGTATGACAAAGGGATTGCTAGCTACATGTGAGTATGTAGCCTACCAGATCATGCAACAGTAATTCGGATAGCTTGTGCACGCTTAGCAGTTAGCACGAGCATCTACAACAGAATCGATCACTATCATCAATTCTGCATTGCCTGATTAGTAGTACATCCTACTGATTGGGTTCTCTGACTCTTCGTCATGGTGATTAGTAGCATCTACATTGCAAGTCCCTATATACGGGAGGCGACATGTTGAGCCGTTTGTGTTCATCAACCCATCACTCTCTCTGTCTATGTAGGTCACACTACTTCAACTGGCGGTTGCAGGGGCAATGGTGATTTCCGGTGGTCTTCTCCTCCTCTTAGCTGTCACCTGCTTCGCCTACAATGACGCCGGCGAGCTGACACCGATCAGCCGGAGAAGCTTCCCCAAGGGGTTCATCTTCGGGACGTCCTCCTCGTCCTATCAGGTCAGGCTTCCACCTCATTCTTCCTACAAGAAATCAAGAACAAATTCATAAAACTGCCACCTAAACCAAATTCTCACAAGAACATCAGTTTGGAACAGACTGTGCTCTTTCCAAAGGGGGGATAATGGTTGGAACAGGCTGTATACATAGAATGCATGAAAAAGGAGCATAATAAGAAATTGTGAAAGCCAGAAATACCTTGAGGAAGAGGCAGGAAGGAGGCAAACCTCAGTAGCACTCGATTCTCGGTGGAATTCTCGGTCCCTCTCCTCCATCTCCATGCCGTGCTCCTCCTCGCTCTCTTCCTCTTCCTCTTCCTCCTCTTCCTCTTCCTCCTCCTCCATCGTCTCGCCACCACCCACCCACTCGCTCGGATCAACCCCCCTCCTAATCTGCTCCCCTCGAATCTTCTCGACAATCACGGCCTCCTCCGCCCGCCGCATCAGCGCCTCGGACCACCGCTCCCCGGGCCGCGCCATGGCCCGGCCGGTGGGGTCCTGTAACCTGCCCAGGTACTCGTGGTGCAGGTAGGGCTCCCGTTCCCGCATGGCCTCCTCGGAGAAGTACTACCCCTCGTGCACCAGGTGCTCGAGGTACGCGCGGCGGCGGTTGCGGACGCGGGAGGCGGGGGGCGAGCCACCCGCGAGCGCGGCGCGGAGGCGGCGGAGGTGCCAGCCGACCTCGTAGTCGGCGGCGAGCGCGTCAAAGGCGGCGAGCTCGTCATGGGACAGCGCGCCGCCGTAGCGCTCGAGGAAGAGCGGGGAGTCGCGGGACAGGAGCGCGAGGAGGGCGGCCTTGTGGTCCGGCGCGGAGCGGAGGAAGGAGGTCGGGTAGTAGAGGCCGTCGACGGCGGAAAGGCGGCCGGCGATGCGGTCCATCGCCGCCATCCGCTGCCTGTGAGCATGCATGCAAGGGGATAAGGCGCTGCAATGAATCGGGGATGGGGTGGAGGAAGCAGCGATTGGGAGGGGACGGGAGGAGGCGGCGTTGGTGGAAGAGGATCAGACGGCGGCGCCGGGGAGGATGGGGCCGTGTGGGAGGAGATAGCGCGGGGGTCGCGCAGGACTTTTCTCTGGAGCGACGCGGGCCCGCGAGCGGGCTGGGACGACGCGCGAGCGACGCGTCCGCGCGACTGAGGAGGCGGACGAACGGAACCATATTAATTTTTATAATAATAAAAATTAACTGTTCAATTTTTATAATAATAAAATTTAGACTATTAAAACTCAAAAAATGATCTATTTAATTTTTAGAAATATTTTCATATATAAAGTTTTTAAAAAGCACACTATTTTATGTTTTAGATAACGTGCTAATGAAACTTGACACATAAGCTAGGAACACATTAGAGCACTATTTTAGACGGATTTGTAGGAAATGTTATTTAGTTTTTCGTTTTTGGGGAAAACTTTCATTTTTTAGTTGTTATCATGTAATTTTGGGTTAGTATAGTTTTAGTTTGGACGAGTTGTTATCTCGTATTTTTTTTAATGTGTATTCGCGTGTGGTGTACGTGTAGAGTGGTTAGTGCGCATACGTGTTTTCCGTGTAAATCGAGAAAAAAAAAGTAAGAATGTTAATGACGTTAAGATTTTAATGCTTGGTACAGGGATACACTGATCTGATTAGTGCAAGTACGCCCCCCGTGCGCGTGTTGGCGATTCGTGCTGATATGGGCTTTATCTGTCACTCCCGTACACTGCTGGGCAGCTGGCCCCGCTCCATCAATGGTGTCATGCTACTGTGCCAGAGTCCCGAAACGCACTGGTGCACGCGCGCGATCGAACACAGCGGCGTACGTCCACGGGACCGGACCGCAGCAAGCAAATACTATATGAGTGTGACGCTGCAATTCTGGGTGAAAGTAGTAAGTAGTATGCAGCTTTTAGTTTTCTCTAAAAGAGTAGTAGTAAAGATTAAGCAGGATTAAAAAAACTGTTATGCCTTAATTAATGTGGAAAAAAAAAGAAGGATGAAGAAAACAAGAAGAAGAAGAGAGTACTACTGGTTAGATGTTGGATGGTTAAAACGATAGAAATAATATTAAAGATATCAGATATACTGCTTTATAGCCTGCCGTTCCCTGAACGGGATAACATACGCACTGGCCTCCTCCTACTCCACTTCCCCGGCCTCCTCTTCCTCCTCCACTTCCTCTTACCTTTCCCCTCTCAAGCTCTTTCTCTATCCTTCTCCTCCTAGCGTCCTCGGCGTCTTGAGGTGACGAAGGTAGTGGGCGGTGGCTATCCCTGGCCCTCCTCCTACGTCTGATGCTTGCGGCATAGCGGCACCATCAGATCTAGGCCCCATGGTGATAGGAAGCAACCAAGGAGAAGGGAGGCTGTCGGCTGTTGCGGTGAAATGGGAACCAAGATTCCCACCATCGGCGACTCGAGATGGCCTGGCGCCACATCATCACATTGCCAAGAGCCATACATATAACTCACGGTCACTACGAAGCTACACTTGGGATCCCCCCAGGTTCAGAAGTAAAGTCCCGAGCTGCGCAGCTACAGGGGTTTGAGCTCGGGGAGTACCCAAACTCTGTGCCTGCAGCGGCCGTGCTCAGGTCACAGCCTTGCCCCGCCCCGAGCTTAGCTCCCTCGAGCAGCTCGGGAAAAGGCGCGGAGGCAGGGGCATTAATGACGACGCGATAGAGCATGCTGCCTATACCGTGCATCTCCCATTAAGGGCAATGAGACGTATATCTACCGAGCGTGCGGGGTGGGAGATAGAACGACTCTGTGCTCCACGCCGAGCGCCATCATCAAACTTTCCTGACAGGGGGCATGGGCTGGCAGGCGGTGTGGTTAACTGATGCGCCACCCGCCTAGGCTCACTGTGTTTCACCTACTTCCGGGGGAGGCTGATAGGAGGGGCCCACGACCAACGTGGCAAGCCGAATCTTCCCCAGCAAGGGCTTGACGACCACGCTAGGACGCGTGGCGGGCGATGACCCTCTCACTTCGGATTGGTCTTAAGGGGGGCCATAGGAGTGCGGCAAGCTGGCTTGCCAGTAAGAGGGTGGCAAAAAACCTACGTCCGTACCAATTCTATAATGGTGTGCAATTATTTCCACTAGTTCGACAACTGTGATTTCCCCAAAGAGGTATAAGAGGAGAGCCCAAGGCAAGAGAAAGAGACCGGATCTGATCGAATCTCAAAAGAAAAACAAACTCTGAGAACCTAAGTTCTGTAAGGGCTTCTCACGGACCACCAAGAACCTAATAAGAGTAGGGTATTACGCTACTGTGCAGTCTGAACCTGTATAATCCCTTTGCTGCATTTACTTATTGGATTCAAACCTATGAGCAGTCGAATGCATTCGCCACTTCACAAAGGGGGGTCCCGTCGGATCCCTATAGATGGTGCTACCCACACCGACAATTGGGGAGGGCGCCGACCGACGCGGGCCTCGTCTCCAAGACATGTTCGATGTGACGGAGGGGGAGGCCAATGAAGTGCTGGAGACGGTTCGAAGGTTTGACTGACGGCATACGGGTGGTGATGGAAGGATGTCGGCACCTCCTTTGCTCTCCAAACACATTCGTCATGCCGCTAGGCCCCTCTACTCCGAGCTCCTCTAAGCGCGTATGGTATCTAGGGTATCCACGACTGATTACCCTCAAGTATCAGCTGGTGTCGGCGAAACGGGACGGGGGCCCCCGGTCGCAGGGACGCGGGGTCTTCGGCCACGTAGTTCCGGGGTCAACAATCTGCACAAGTGGCGACCGGCTCTCCTGGACTAAGTGCCGAGGCACCAAAAGCTGCTCGGCCCCGGGGCGCGGGAACGCCTTCCGGACGGGGGCGCGCCCACAGTGCGCTTCCTCTGGCCCGCGGTCGGGACATCGCCCGGGACCGGGCAAGCAGCCTCGGTCCCGGGCCCGGGCTCGCCGAGTTCCCGGTCCACGGGACCCCGCTCTCGGTCCGGGGTGCGACGCTTGGTCGGGTGCTGACCGCCTCGGATCCGGCCCGGGCCAAGTACCCGGTCCCCGGGTTCCCCGCTCTGGTCCCGGTGCAGAGCTTGGTTCCGGGTGCCGACCGCCTCGATCCGGCCCGGCGCCAAGCCCCCCGGTCCCGGGTCCCCGTGTCGGTCCAAGTGCGGGGGAGCCTCCAGCCGGCAGAGGTTGATTGAGCGAACCACTCCCCAACTATACATTAATAGAGGCGACAGCTGACTTGTCGCCTGCGCTGCACGCGTGGGCGCCTCGTCATGGTCCCGTGGACACCCCTATGCAGTCAGAAGCTTTTGACTACGGAGGCTCTTTTCACTGTGGCAAACGCTGTTCACATCAGAGCTTTTGACTTGGAGGCGTACGCCGTCACGTCTCCACGCTCTCAGCCGTCTTCCGCAGCGACTATCGGCGTGGACGCAGTCAGACGGAACAGCAAGAGAACGTGCGACAAGACTTTGACAGACAAAATCCTAGCTCTCCCATGCACTGGCCGTGGACTCCTGATTTTATAAAGGAGGACCCAACCACCGCGAAGAGGAAGAGACCGAACTGGACGAGCTTTCCGTCCCGTCTCTGCTCCAAGCTATTCTTGCCACTGTCCTCTTGCTCCATCCGCTCCGGCCGTAGCTAGCTTTACTTGTACTCCCATATACATTCATCCACTACAGATAGCATACAAGGAGTAGGGTATACGCTTCCCGAGCGGCCCGAACGGATCCTCGTGTCCTCTGATTGCTGTTCATCGTCTTCCTCGCGTAATCTTTCCTCTGCACCAGACGCCGGCTTGCCTGAGAACTACTCCCTGCCGAACTCAAAGGGGGTCTCCCGAATTCCGCTCGAGGTTTCATCTCGACAGCTGGCGCGCCATGTAGGGGGAGTTTCCTTTCAGGTGTACGCCGGCGCCTCAACACAACGCACCACATGGAGGAAGGCATCGTCGCGGACCTCCAACAATGGCCACGGCGACCTCACACGATGGTTGGACGGAGCAGTTCAGGAGGGACGCCCCGGTGTCACGATCGAGCGGCAGCGCGAGCGCGCGCGCACGTGGCAAGTCCTGGGCCGACCAGCGGTCTGAGAAGATGGCAAGCTTCCACGTTCGCGTGCGGCGGAACAGGAGGAAAGCGCCAGAAGGCCAAGGCGGCAGCCGAGAGCTAGCGCCAGGGACTACGGGCAGCTCCCGAGTGGAGCCCGCGGAGGCGATGGGCGCAGCAAGCGGCGAAAGGCCGCCGCGCCGCGCCACGGGCCGGCATAAGCCCGAAGTGGTGCCACTCTTCCACAGTACGGACTGCACACATCACGGGTGCCACGCCATCCAGCGCTACCGAAAAACAGCGTACGAGCGGCATAGTTCGGGGGTGGTGCGCCTACCAGACACGACGGCCGACATCACGGAGTGCCCGCGCCGCGGGGATGGCGAGCGTCTCAAGCCGGCCGCAGCCGTGGGTGGTGCGCATTCACGACACGGACCGGCAGACATCCGAAGTGTCGTCGTCAGCGCTTGCGAGCGCCATCGAGCCGGTCGAAGCCGGAGGTGTGCGCAGTCCACGAGACGATTCGCATGGACTATGGAATGCCGGCGTCCAAAAGCTGGCCGAGGGTCAAGAAGCCCGGCAGAGCCGTAGCGGCCCGAGCCGACCGGGCGGTTCGGATGATCCGAACTTGGCGGACCGGTCCGAGGTCTGCTCCCGGCCGAACGACCTTGACGGGGCCATGATACCCGGAACAGTACACGCCACTCGGCAAGGGCGGACAGGGGCCCGTCCCATACGGTACATATCCTTACACGGCACTTGTCAATCGCTTTCAGTAGAACCGCTTGTCTGCCCGGTTCGGCAGCCTTGGTCCCGGACGTACTTTTCGCGCCGGTCAGAGCCTTCGACTCGGCGCGTACTTGCGTATTAGGCCGGTCGGAGCCTCGCTCCAGGGCACGTACTTTCGCCGGTCAAGCTCGGCTCCGGGCGCTGTACTTGCGTATTAGTCCCGGTGGGAGTTTCGCTCCGGCCATGCTCGCGGTCGAGTATCGGTCGGCGTACTTGCGTACTTAGCCGGTGGGAGCTAGCTCCCGGGCAATGTTCCGGTCGGAGCCTCGCCCCGGCGCGTATTCGCCGTCAAGCCCTCGGCGCCGGGCGGGTACTTGCGTACTTAGCCGGTGGGAGTTTACCCGGCACATTCTGCCCGGTCGAGCCTCGGCTCCGGGCGCGTACTTCGCCCCGGTCAGAGCTCGGCTCCCGGGCGCGTACTGCGTACTTAGCCCGGTGGGAGTTTTCGCTCCCGGCACATGCTCGCCCGGTGGACTTGGTCCCGGCGCGTAAACTGCCCCAGTTGGAGCCCTTGGCTCTGGGCCAGGTACATAGGAACGGCTGCTCGGACTCCAGCGGATTAGGTGCAAGTCTGGGCGGTTCGTCCGACCCATCCGGGCCTCCGTCCGCGTGTGATAGTCCGACCACCCGCCTGTCGAGCGCGAGTCCGGGCAGCCGCTCCCGGTGAGGACCTCCTCCCGGTGGTTAGAGAGCTCGCACCCTCGAAGGCAGGGAAGCTGAGCTCAAAACACGCCCCTGACAGGCCAGAACTCGAGAGCGTCCCGCTACATCGGTAGCGGCTCGTGCCCACTCCTCGCGCCGTGGACTCATGCCTGACGCGCGAGTTCGATGGTTGGCGTGCACCATGATATTCTGCAGCAGCAAGCACGGCCTCGTCGTTAGAGCACCCCTCGCCCAGGGACATGCGCGCCTAGAACAGGGCGCCCGAATGACCCTCACAGGGCGCGAGTACCCGACAACATCGCCTCGGCATGGGCGTGTTCGGGGAATCCGCCCCGACGTGGTCCATGTCCTTCCCAGGCCTCCTGCCCAGGCTCATGTCGACCATACACATCAAGTTGTATTTCAGTCCCGGGCCCTTGGGTCCGGGCATATTTGAGCCAGCTCGGATTCCCGAATCCGCGCCCCGGTCCGACACCGAGGAGCCGAACCAGGCTGCATCCCAATGAGGGAGTGCAAGCCTAGGAACGCGACACCCGGAATATGGCGATAGCCCGGATAGCACCGCTCCGGTGGAAGAAATGCGTCCGGAAAGTCGTCTCACATCCCATATTCAGCCGGGCCCCGAACCGGCTTATATCAACCCGATCCCAGTCGGGGCCCCCGGTCCCGGACGTATATCCTTAGCGCTAGCCGGGCCCGCCGGGCCGAAACAATACCGGACTCGGGCTCGCGAGGAAGCTAGTCCGAGCTCCATCCCTAGCTAACAAGTATCTTCGCAAATCCATCTGTATAAACATCCTGTAGTTGGGTAAACCCGGCCAGCGCTGACTTCTCCGGAAACTTCAGCGCTAGCCTGGGCCCATGTATATACACTTACATAAGCAATGTTTTTAATATCCTCCCCGGTCTCGTCCTTTCGTCGTTTCCAGTGTTGTGTTCACAGCATGGGATGGACAAGGGAACGAACCAGGCGCTCTCACAGTACACTATGTGTAGAGTAGACCTTTCCCCGGTCCTGGGGACGGTTCATACACACCAAGCTCGGCGCCCAGGGAGACCTCGTTTTCTTCAGGTGTACCGGCCCGAAGCCTTCTGTCGCCAGAACCTCCTCAACCCGCCAGCTCTCGGCTACAGCGCTACATCGACAGACATCAACACGACAATATGCATCTCAGACAACTCGACTTCCTCGAGGAACGAAGGTGCGCGCTCCGTTCCGCGTCGTCTCGTTACCGAGCAAGGGCCTCCAAGCGCTATCTTTGGCGTCAGGTTGGCCGATCACTTCAGGTTTGGGTTCAAATCTCCGCCGTATCTTGTAACGGTCAGAATGAAATCTTCCCCCCGTGGGAAGCCCCTCCCTGGTGATCGGGAACTTCCAACCGGGCTCGGTAAGCCTGGAAGCATCATCACAAATATTATTGAAAACACATCCATCTGTAAGTGCCTCTAAAACCTCAGCACTGGGCAGGCCCCAGTGTACTCGCCTTCCAGAGTATATTTTTATTATCGTTTCCTGTGGCTCGTGGCCCTTATCATTTCTCTTGCCGATCGTGATGATCGTCCCCGGGGCAATAAGGGTCGCGCCACTGCGGTGGCTGGTGTTGCGCCTTAACATCTGTTCCCTACCAGCGGCTACCGTATCCATCTGCTAAACCCCGGACATCGCTAAGCCCGCTTTGCGTGTCCGCACTGGTTGGCTTCGGGCTCGTTTTTTCCGCTGCTAGGGGGCAGATTCCTTATGCGCAATCCTTTCACCCGCTCAGTCGCGACCGGGAAGAGCCCCTAGAGTGGTAGACGCAACGGCTCGAGCATGAGCGGACAAGGAGCGAGCCAAATGCTCTCCACGATCATCATGTAGAGCCTGTCGTCGCGACTTCACTGTGCTCCCTAGGCGAACGGACCCGTGGGCACGGAGACCCCCGACCTGGAACACAGAAAAGGACCGAGCCCACCAGACTAGACCATTCCGCAAGCCCCGCCCAGTGCTCGCGGCCCCATTTGTGTCCGGGCTCTCGGGGAGCGCCTACCCCAAGCCCGAAAGAGGGCTCGGCGCTAAGCGTTTCAAAAACGGCGGATCGGCGTGCTCGGCCTCGGAGCGGCGGAACAACACTCCCAGTCCCGGGATGGTGCTCGCGAAGCCATGCCGCCTTCGCAAATATCCAGATACGTACCTTATCCAGCTTCACATATTCCTCAACTTGATTTTTCCCTGTATGATCGCCTTAGGCTCCGGGAGGATGGCGGTGCCGACCGAGGCGCCGGGCCTTCGGTTGCCCGCGACCCCGGCCCGGGTGGGATCAATCCAAGGGCTCTCGCGAACCAAGGTGTCCTCGTGGCCTGCTACGCTCTCCGGACCAACGGCGCCGAGGCATGGAGGGCCCCCGGAACCAGAAGAAGGAAGGGCCGACACGGGCTTCATCGCCCCCCAAGCTCACCTCGGACATCAAACGCGCCCCCGGAACCGAGCTCCCGAGGCGTCCGACGGTCGCGTTCGCCGCCTCCGGGGCCGAACTCCCGGGGCAAGCGGCTGCGCCGGGGCCCGGACAGGGGTCTCACACCCATACAGCTGTTCGCAATTGCTGGCCTCGATGTCGACGGCGCCCGATACTCGACGTCCCCAGACACGGGACCCGAGTACAAGCGACCTCCGCAACAACACAATAAACCAAGGTACGAAAAGTATAAACATGAACCATATACATATGCAAACATCTCTCTTTTTACAAGCAGGCAAAACCGGAGCGCAAGCACGGCGAGGCCGGAGACGCCGTCGCACGGGGAGAGTGGCTCTCCTTCGGACCGGACCCCGGACGACGACAGAAGAAGGGCACCCGGGGGCATGGAGGGCCCCCGGACCCGAAGGCGCCGCGGTAGCGTCAGAAGAAACCGCGCTTCCTCAACTCCTCGTCAGGCACAGCTCTACGAGATGGTCGTCGCGGTCGAAGAACCCTGCCTCCGTTGCAGCGGGCTCGACCACGGCTCCCGAGACTTCTCGCGAACGCCGCGACGTCTCTCGCGAACCGCCGCGACGTCCTCGCGATCTGCCGCGAACAGCTCGCGAACCACGCGACTTTCTCGCGAACAACCGCGACTTCCTCACGCACGGCGGACTCACACCGCCGCGGGGCGGCAGCCCGGCCCGGACGTATCGCATTTAAATCAACAAGTCGTCAAGTCTCCACAGCCCAAGCTGAACCAGGCGGACCCAGCGTCCCCTCGTTTCTTCAAGAACATGGCCCCGTTCCTGCCCGGAGCGCTCGCCGAGCAAACAGGGCCAGGGGCACTGTCGGCGAAACGGGACTGGGGCCCAGAGTCGCAGGGACGCGTGGGTCTTCGGCCAACGTCAGTTCCCGGGTCACAATCTGCACAATGGCGACCGGCTCTCCTGACTAGTGCCCGAGGCCAGCCCAAAGCTGCTCGGCCCCGGGGGGGAACGCCTTCCCGGGACCGGGGCGCGCCCCCAGTGCGCCTTCCTCTGGCCCGCGTCGCGACATCGCCCGACCCGGGCACGCAGCCTCGGTCCCGGGCGGGCGCCGAGTTCCCCGGTCCCGGACCCCGCTCTCGGTCGGGGGGGGTGCCGACCGCCTTGGCTCCCGGGTGCCGACCGCCTCCGGATCCGGCCCCGGCGCCAGTCCCCCGGTCCCGGTCCCATCTGGTCCCGGTGCAGACCGCCTTGGTCCGGGTGGCCGACCGCCTCGATCCGGCCCGGGGGCCAAGCCCCCCCCGGTCCCGGGTCCCCGGTGTCGGTCCCAAGTGCCGGGCGGAGCACTCCACGCCGGCACGAGGTTGACTTGAGCGCACCACTCCCCAACTACCTAATTAATGACGAGCGACACTTCGGATCTGTCGCCTGCTCTGCCACGCGTGGGCGCCTCGTCATGGCTCCCCGTGACACCCTACTATGCAGTCAGAAGCCTTTTGACTACGGAGGCTCTTTTCATGTGCAACCGCTGTTCACAGTCATGAGCCTTTTGACTTGGAGGCGTACGCCGTCACGTCTCCACGCTCCAGCCGTCTCCGCAGCCGACCACCGGCGTGGACGCAGCAGACGCAACAGGCGAGACGTGCGACAAGACTTTGACAAGACAAATCATACCTAGCTCTCCATGCACTGGCACTGTGGACTCCCTGATTTTATAAAGGAGACCAAGCCACCCGAAGGAAGAGACCGAACGGACAGACTTTCCCCGTCTTCTGCTCCCAAGCTCATTCTCCACTGTCCTCTTCTCCGCTCCGGCCGTGAGCTAGCTTTACCTTGTAATACCATATTACATTCATCCCCACAGATAGCACACACAGGAGTAGGGTATTACGCTTCCGAGCGGCCCGAACCTGTATAAATCCTCGTGTCTCCTCTGAGTGTGCTGTTCATCGTCTTCCTCGCGTATCTTTCCTCTGCACCCAGACGCCGGCTTCGCCTGAGAACTACTCCTGCGCCGAATCTCAAAGGGGGTCTCCCGACTTCCCGCGTCGAGTTTCATCCTCCGACAGCTGGTACCAGATCTGGTACATATGGTATCAAGTTTGGTACCTAGGTACAACCGATACCCATGAAGGTACCAGATTGCTGCCTTGGCGGTGGCGGCGGGTAGAGCCCCATCCATCCGCTAACCCTGAGCACGCGGCAGGGGGATGCCAATGGCCGTGGGTGCAGAAAGGGAGGCAGAGGATGGAGGGGGACAGTGAGCATGTGGTGGTGGTGGGACGGCGCTGGTACATGTGCTCTCCTCTTCTCCCTTCCCCTCCTCTCCACGGCTCACCCTCCCCTCTCTACTGCTGCAACCAACGTGTTGCTGCGCCGCTGCGCTACGTCGTCGACTGGTGCTCATGTGCAAAAGTGGTGGCACGGAATGACATCAGCCTCATAAGTATCCATCCTACGGATCCCGTTCTGTAGTTGTCCTTTAAAGATATCTAATAGATCCTACTTTAAACGCACATTTTCCATGAGACAGGGCTAAAACTACAACCTTTTTATGTGAAGAAAGAGCCGAATTCAGCAAGGAAATTAACAATTCAGATTTTTCATTGAGAACTGAATATGTTGACTGCTAGTAGTAGATGGGGAGAGGGCGCCATGAACCGTGCCATTTCTCTTGGTTTCTTCTGCACGATCATCGATGGCTTATTAAACATTGTGTAGCACACGGGTTATTGTCCTGTGATTACCCACTTTGTCAGCAGCTGCAAACTTTAATTAATGGTGCTAGATTCTGATCTCTAAAAAGAACCTACAGAGTGCATGTACAACGGACGTGCCAAGTCTTTCAGTATTAGTAATAGCCATTTTAGGACTCGAAGGCATCAAGCAAAAGCTCCATTACCGATGGTGAAAAACTTGGTAGGAAGTTAATTAGGGACCTCCTCTACACGTGTAGGTGTGGTGCCTTACATGCCGTGCGCATCTCTTGCTGATCAACTTGGATGCCTGCTTTAATTTGCAATGCGTTTTATGCCATGCTTGCTTTTTTAATCTCTAGTCGTTTTTGAATTGAGCAACTTGCGTTCTGTATCGGTGTATCCAATCCATTTGCTGTACTGATTGGGGATTTTAAATGAGTTAATAAGTTGATGGCAGGTTGGTTTCTTGGCTTAGCTTCTTTGAGTAGTCCTTGCTTTGGTGAATCTGATTCAGTGAGCGATTTATGTTGATTTGCCTGCAGTTTACATTTCGATCATATTCTGTGACCAACCTTATCATACTGTGTTACTATCAATTTTTTAGCCTCTTTAATTCGAAGGAAATAGAAGGAAAAACATAGAAATTTTGTATGAATTCATTCCTATAGGATTTTTTCCCTCAATGTTCCTTTAAAACAAAGGATGATACTATTGAGGGCTTCTTTGGAACGCAGGATTCTCAAAACAGAGGAATAGGAAACAATGCATGGCACCTTGAATATTAAGAAATGAAAAAAACCACAAAACTACACAAGCAACTGTTTTGGATGGAATACAGGAAAAGCACAGGATTTGGAAGAGAGAGGTAGACATTAAAGAAATTTTTCAAGGCTCCTTTGGAACAAACGAAACTAAAGGATTTGTTGATTGCATTCGCTATGGAAAAAGGTTCCTATATGTTTCTTTGGAACAAAGGATTGGTGCTCCTGAATTCCTTTGAAATTCCTATAAAATGAACCATTTCATATAAATTTTGAAGGAAATCTAGCATGAGGTTTTACCTCATGATTTTATTTTCCTATGACACAAAGTTCATGCGTTTTTCCTGTGCATCATCCAAACTATAGTTTTGAAAATTTCCTGTGTTTCTAATTCCTATAAGAACTCAATGGACATGACACTCTATTCCTGTATTTTTTCTATTCCTATATTTTTACAATCATGCGTTCCAAAGGAGCCTCAAGAGATAAGTTCGAGCTATGCTATGAATCCCCAAAATTCCTATAAAACATGTCATTTCATAGGAATTTTAAAGAATTCTAGAACCCAATCTTGATCCAAAGGTCCTCCATAGGAATTTTTCCCCTATAGGATTCAAATCCCTTTTAAGGGATGGTTAGGAATGAAGGATTTTCCATAGGATTTTCAAAGGATCGAATCCTATAGATTATTTCCTGAGTAGAAAGTCAAGACACTATCTAATTAATCTCTCTCCCCTCTAACTTTACTCTAATAATATTTTTCCTTTAAAATTCCTGTTAATTTTTCTGTGGAGTATTTAAATGACCAATTCGACAAATTCCCGTGATTTCAATTCCTGTAGGATTTTATATGGCATGACATTCAATTCCTACGTTTTTACTATTTCTGTGTTTTTTATTTCCTGCATTCCAAAGGGCCTTAAAAATTCCTTCATTTTCCTTTTTTCCAAAAGAGCCCTGAATCCTATGAAATTCCTTTGGAATATCTGATTCCATGCAAGTTTTGGAGAAAAATTAACATGAGGTATCCACCTCATGTAAAGTTTTGTTTGATTCTTATCTCTCCTTAAATTCCTACGTTTTTAATGTAGTCTAATCAAACGGTCAATTTTTTCTGTTTTCTCGTATGTTTTGTAATCATCTGTTTTGCATATATATTTCAATCAAAATCCTGTATTTTTATATTACTCTATTCTCAAATCCTGTGTTTTAAAGAGCTCTTACAGTTTTAATAACCATCGTTCCGATAAGGAATTTGAGGACGGATAAATTTGTAGACTTCTATTTCGTCTTGCAAGTTGCTTGCTTTTAAACTCGACGTAAGGTATTATTTTAGAACGCAAAAATTAGCATGTTTTCGTATGAAATAGTTTAATTTTCTTAAGAAATCCTCTAAATTTCTATAGTATATTTTATAAAAGCCCGATGAGTAAATAAAAAAAGAAATATTTTTTGTTTCTCATACAGTACGCGCAGCTGAGTAAAAAAATGCTGAAGCCTCGTCGGCGACTCTGTCCTTTCACGCCAAATCCTAACCCACCATTAATGGCCTTTGCTCGAGCTCGAGTATATGGTAGGGAGCAGCAGCGGCGGTACTGCCGTTCGTAAAGATTTGAGCTTCCATCTCCTCTCCCGTCTGAGGATCTTAGGGGACGCGCCCACGCGGGACGGCCGCGGCGGCGGCAGCAATGCTCACGTGCATCGCGTGCTCCAAGCAGCTCCCCGGCGGCGCGCCGCCGCTGCGCGAGCCGCCCGCGGACGACGACGACGACGATGCCCCCGCCGTCGCCAGAGGCGCCGGCGAGTGCGCCACACCCAGCACGAGGCAGGCCATCAAGACGCTCACCGCCCAGGTTGGTTAGCGTCTGGGCTTGGAGTTCTTGAAATGCCCCCCTTCGGATCAAGAAGGGGTATCTTCCCGTGTCTTTTGATTCCTTTATCACAAGGAACAATGGGAGTTGCAAATTTTATTTGGTATTTAGTTGGTACATTGGCTTCCTGTTTTGATCAAACGTATCTTGTTTGGTCTGGGCAAGCAGAAACTAGAGCGAGTTTATCAACTTTGAGGGGATTTGAGGTATTGGGACGACACAATTTCGCCAAAATCTCAGGGTTTCTGAGAATGTTGATATAAAGCTTGTGACTTGATTAATCCTCCCCATATCTTTGATGATTTTTGAGCCTGCGGATTGAAACTGGTGAGAGATTTTTGTTGGGTTCAGATCAAGGACATGGCGCTGAAGGCGTCAGGCGCGCAGTACCGGCAACTGCAAGCCGACCGTGCGCCGGCTCGTCGTTCGTCGTCGGCGACGCGGCGGGCACAACCCGTACTACACGTACGCGGACTCCGAAGGTGGCCTCTGGGTCGGAGCGCTTCCACTACGCGTACCGGCGCGCCGGCAAACTCGGCGGCCTCGACACCGAGCGCTGCGCAGCGGCGGTTGTGCCATGTCTCTAGCGGCGACGCGCACCCCGTCGATGACGCGCGCGCACCGACTTCCTGCCGCCGATGAGGAGGGGAGGAGGAGACGACAACGGCAGGCGGCAGCGCGACGATGACGAGGCGAAGGAGTGGGTAGCCCAGGTGGAACGCGTGTGCTCATCACCTTACCTCTCGCTGCCAGCAGGCGGCAACCTACTCAAGCGGGATCGATTCAGGTGAGGTTTTGCTCTCATCCTGTGACAAGTTTCCATCATAGTAGAACAGTGTGAGATTTATCGTTACACATCAAGTAATGCTTGAGTTATTTTGGTTCAGATTTATATGTGTCCTTAATATGAACGACAGATCCTTTGTTTATTTATCAATTGAATGTTCAAATGTTTTTCTTTCTTTTCTGTTAAATATTGCTTCCCCATCTCTGGCAATGATTTATGAAGCATCAAATGTTCTAGGGAGAATAGAGGGAAATTGTTGGAGGAAAAAATTATAGCTCCAAAGCAGTAGCAGCCTAATTACGGGGTAAATGTTTCAACAATTGCTCAAAAGTTCCATCTCCTAGGGAAAATTGAATAACTTGTTGCAACAGCAATTCTGATTGAGCCTCTCAGTAATATGCCTGGTCAAATGAGACAAAAATGCACTTTATCTTGCTTTGGGCCATTGTCTTCTTTTTCTGTTGTCTGCCTTTGCTTTCAGTGGAAGTTTGGAATTTGAGACAAAAAGAGTGTGTCCAAGTCTCCAAAGAATAGCATGGAGAAGAAAATGATAAATTCGTAACAATCTTTGAAAACAGAACTGTTAAAAAGAAAATAAATTCATAACTTTCTTTACAAATATTAAAAATATAACAAAACTTTTCAGGTTTGTTTATGGTTAACATGGAGTTGATTTTTTTTGTGGTGTTAAAGTTGAACTGGAATTAGTAAGGAATTTTTTGAGAAGTGCACGATGTAGATTTCTAAATTTGGGGGCACTGTGCGAATCTCAACATCTGCAGGTTCTGTGTATAACCCATAGGCCTTCAGCAATTCCAAGAGATCTCCCTTTGCAGCTATAATAATTGTTTATGTTCTTTTCTTTATTTTCTTGGGAAAAGATACCACTTCTATGGTCAGCCCTCAGCTGCCACAAAGAGTCATTTGGATGCTCTGCCATGCAGTTTAGTGTTTTTTCCCCTAATATGCAGTTGAAACGTCACACTGTTGCTGCTTGAATTGCATGGGCAAAGGGTACGAATATGTGATTCCCACAAAGTGCATCCGGTTAATCACTGCACAATGCTGCTACAGGACTTAAATCTGGATCTGTCTGCCTGTATGCTACAGAGTTTTATATAGTGGAAGATTTTAGAACATATACATTAGAGGAGTAAATAAATACATCATTAACCATTGATAAATAAAATACATCAGTTAAACATTGATACTCTACTAGAGTAGAAGCTCCTGTATCCCAGCTACATAGTGCCTTGTTGTATCCACTCATGCATTTTATAGTAGCTCTGTTCCTGCTGTGAGCAGATTATAGGGTTTATTGACCGGACTGAACCCACCACCCCACAAACGTCCATCTATTCCGAGTCCCTTAAGTGGGAAACAATTAAAGGAGAACTGCAACTTTTTTTTGGGGGAACAACTGGTGGTGCTCTTTCTTCTTGCCTTTTATAAGGGCGTAAGGTACAGTTGCTTTGGTGTCTCACTAATTTAATACAGTTGGGTCCCCACCCGCCTGCTAACCGGGGCCATCTAGCTGGATCTTTGATTAGTTGCACATCCTTTGAATTTATGTATTAGTTCTGCCTTTCTATAGTAAAACTTATACATTTCTCCTCAAACCTGATGAACACATGATAAAGGAGAATAGAATGCTAGTGAAATTTGTTACGAACAGTTCTTATGGAGTTGTTAAACTATTTATCAGTTGTAGGTATCACAGCCTTATAACGATTGTTTTTGATATATTTGTTTTGGTGTGAATGCTCTTGATTGGCTGCCAGTCTGCTGGTGGTAGGGTCATAGCCATCAATGGAGAGATAGTGTGAAAATGAAGGACTTCTATTATATGATACCCTATTTTTCTATGTCCCAGATCTAGGCAAGGGAGATGTTTTTTTAATATAGAGAAATTACTCGTACGCCAGAAAAAAATTGACCTGTTAAATATTTTCCGTTTATTGTTCCTTGAGTGAGACATCAGTGACAAATAAGTAATTGTGCTGTTAATTCAATGGTAAACAAGTAACCTCTTGAATATTCACTAACAATAAGAAATCAAGTGTTAAGAAATGCATCTGTGAGTGACTGACCTATTTGTACTCCCTTCTGGTATATCTTCAGTCTCAATCCTTCTTAATCTGCCAAACTATTGCATTTGCCCCTAGAGAAAAAAAATAAAATTACTGTGAACATGTGCCATGGATATCCTTACTTTGTTATTTTCTTAGAGGAATTAGTCTGGTTTACCCATACTTATTTTTTTCTGGCAAAACGCAGGAGAGCTGCGCTTCGTTCATTAAGAAGATTTACCCATACTTATGAAAGTTATGTACTGTGCCCATCGGACATCTGCAATAAAATTTTTCAAGGATGATATGTTTACCAAAGAATTATTTAAATGGTCTGATTTCCAGATCCCTCTTAGTGTCTTGGAGCTAGAAGAATTTCATGTGGCCCTTGCTATGCTTCCCTTTTTTTTATTTTTGTCCACTATTGCGTTTGCCTACCATGCCTTACTGACTACCGTGTCTGCCTGCCTGTTCTCACTCTTGATGATGAAATATTAAGTGTTTTCCTTTCTCTGGCTTGTTTTGACAATGTGCTTACTAGTGAGTTCTGATGCATGATAGCCGTGGATGTTCAACAAATGGCAAGCACAAAGATGGTGGGCCGAAAATTATGAGAAAGTCATGAGGCTTTACAAACGTTCAGAGAGTTTTAACCAGCAAACTCCCCTTCCTACTACTACAAAGTCTGAAGATGTAGGTATGAGAATCCTTGTGATGTAACTCATCTTCCTTTCTGGCTATTCTTATGAATTTACAACATGCCTTCTGATCTAGTCTACCTGCTATGCATGCCATGCACATCATACAGAGCTTTGAAGAGGATAGCCCAGCAACACCACCACTCAGACAGTGAACGTTTACCCCACATTTTGCACAGATCACTGACTGGTGGTAGAACAATCGGGTATTCACACTCAGATTATACTTGAACATCAGCACAAGCTTGGTAATGACATTGCCAAACAGCACCATCACCGAACACACAGGACACCAGTGGCTATGGTCAGTTGGGCTGGCCATCAACACCTAAGTTATCAAGCATTAGTGGATAAGCAAAGACAAAACTTTGTCGATGGATGCCATCATGAGTCAAGCTCATCTGCTGAAGAGGTGGATCAATCTCGTGAACTTTCAGTCTCTGTTAGCAATGGCAACTGACCAAGAGAGGGAATGGGTAGAAGAGGATGAGCCTGGTGTATACATCACCATTCGAGCTTTGCCTGGTGGCATTAGAGAGCTCCGACGGGTCCGGTTCCAGGTTTGCTACTTTTACTTGTCATGCTTGTTTGGTCCAGACTGTCACTGTTTAGCGCTATTCTATTTCTGTCCATCAAGCTTAATGGCTTATGGCTTTGCCGAAGATACTGGCCAACTCAAGTACTCAACTTAGCCAATTAATCTGTAGTCAATGGCACTTTCAGCCAAAAATGACTATAAAAGTATTACCTTGTATGTAATGTGCATATAATATGAGTAGTAATCAGGCCAAAATATAGCAGCTTGGAATCTGAGACACTTTAACAACAAATTTGGACAGGAGCTATTCCATCTAACTGATGTAGTACTCAGGCAACAAAAATGAACTGCACCACTCATTCAGTTAATCAAAATTCAAACAATGAAATGTAACATGTAACCATAGTAAAATGGCTCTGAACCGCAACTAGCAAGAAAGACAAAGAATCAATTAGTTGGCAGAGATTCAATTAGCATTTTTCTCGTTTGTTTTGCAATATATTTAGCCATTCCTCTAAAAATATATATCTATTTGTTTGGCTGTTCTGTGTGCAGCGGGAGAGTATTCAGCGAGATGCACGCCAGGTTATGGTGAGGAGAGAACCGGGCCGAGGATACATGATCAGTATCTCTGAGAAGCGCATGCTAATTTATCAGCAATTCTTTACCAGTTCAGTTCATTGCAATTTGACCCACCGGACTCCATTCAAATTACAATTGGTGCCAATTGACCGCCGTCTACTGGAAGATCTTTGATTTCCGAAGTGCTTCTTCTTCCTTCACCCTCCTCCAGCGGAAGCTATCCATGACATCAAACACTAACATCATATCATTCAGGAAACTCCCAGCCTGTGCAAAAGTGGCCGAGGCACACTGCCCCCTGCATACATTGCATGTGTGAATCAGTCAACTGTGTGAGCTTTTAAGTGTTTATTTTCTTGATGTTTAACATTTAATTTGCTCCTGCTGTGCGGGTAATCCGCATGTTTCTCTCCAATTGCATTTGTCACAAAATTTTACAGTTCGGCTGTTAGATTATTTACTTCGCCGCAGCAAAAAAATAGAAAGGAAGGAAAAAAGCCTTTGGAAAGAGGCGTTTGTACCATTAGCTGATGTTTCAGAATCTGTTTTACTTTTTCTGAAGGCGGGTTTTAATATTCCAGTTGTGTTGCACATTTGCTTATATCATATTTGTCACCGATAAAATGCAAGCCTGCATCATTGCCATACTGCAATAGCTAATCCAGATACAAGAGCTGCTGAGTCTCAATTCAAGTAGTAATGATTTTCTTATATAAAGTTATTGCTATACACCAGAAAGGACGATGTTTTTTTAATTAAAAGATTCTTGGCACACAACGGTTTAACAATCATCGCAGAGATGCAACAATCACCACTGCCAGCCTCCCAGAGAACATACACTAGACTGTAAATAATGCAAAATGCAACTGGCCTTGCAGAAAAAGGTAGCTTAACCAAAAACAGAGAATTTTTTTCAAATTGCTTTATAAAGTAAGCACAATTTCAAAATGAAGTATATGATTTTTTTTTCCAAATTTCCAGTTCAGATCTGAATACATTTAAAGGATACCATTAACCTAAAAAGGCACTCTTTAAAACCTCTCTACATTCTAAAAAAGTTAAAGACAACGAAAGTATGTGCGGCATTTGCCGTTGAACCAAATTCCAACCAAACTCCAAGGACAAAACTCATGTCAGCAACTTCTTTTCCCATTTGTGTGCACATTAAGCAGGACAAATGCAACACATTATTGATATTGAGGAACCCTGAACCTACATTCATCCTCCAATCAAGTGATGTAGCCAAATCATTTCGGATAATTAATCAGATGAACGTTGTCATCATCCGGGATCTAACAATTCTCATCTTTAATTTGTCAGTGCATGCTCCAGAACATAAGCTAGCTTATGATTGCATTCACTGTCCCTGAGACACGAGTACATGTGACATGGACTCGCGTGCTCTTTCAATGTCAACTAGCATTATTTATCGAAAAAATCAGAAACCGTTGGCCATTTCTCATATGTACTGAAGGAATCAATTGTGATGTCCAAGTTAACTGAACTGTCCTAATACCAGCGCACGGTTCAGACACGAAAACCTCCCATTCGGGACCCAACACAAATGCCTTTGATGAAAAAAAAGGTCTAGAATGGGAGGAAAGAATCGGAATCTGGCATTCATATATCAGGAACAGATATATAACCTGTAGTGACTTTGACAGCAGAGGAAGGTATATACTCAAGAAGCATACCTGCAAATAAGAGGAGATTCTGAAGTTTATTAAGGCCATTGCCCGCTGTTTCAGAAACAATTGAGAATTCTACAGCCACAGACCACAATCTTAGACAGCTGAGTAAATTTTAACTTTGGAGAATAATTGACAAGAACGCCCCACCGATAATTCCATACATTCACAGTGGCCAATTACAACCGACAATAAAATCAAGTTTACAAGTCGCCAAGCAATGCAACTACTAATTATAGCTCAAACAATTTTCATTTTTCTATAGTTTACATTTACATGAACACCCTGGAGTTTTGTTCGATAACGAAGATATTATATTGCTTATGCGCGCGATCTCCAAAGACACGTAAGACGTGATCGGCACCACTTTCGCAAGCTCCACGTTGTGTCCGTCGCAGTCCTGCCCAGTCGTCGTCCGCGTCGGGCTCATTCTCCCCTGACAGCGGCCACGTATCGCGGCTCCTCCGGGTAAGCTGCACAGCCGGAGGTAGAGGCGCAAGACGCACAACGACGGTGCCGGACAGGTATCCAGCTGACTCCAGGTTGACGAGCGGCCTTGCGCGCGAGCGCGGGCCGGCGTCGGTCGCCGCCGCCGGCGCGGCACCGCGCGACGTCGTGCCCGTCCTCGTGGTTGAGAAAGCACCCCTTGGCAGGAGCGCCCGCGTCACAGCATGACGCCCAATGGCCAGACACCACACCCCCTGGAACACCAGGCTCGCCGACCGACCAGGCTCACCGCCGAAGCTCCTGGGCGCGCCACGCCGAGGCACCGTCGCGGCGAGCGTGACGGAACGACGCCCGCAGCAGAGGTGGTTACCTGCCCCTCACGCCCGTGTGGCCGCCGATGGAGGTGGAACAGCATCAGCTCTGCGCGAACGCTGCGGCGGCGAAACAGCTGCGACACCGCGTCCGCGTGCGGCGCCCGGGCCGGTCGAGGCCGAATGGCGACGGGCGTAGACGAGAAGCGCGAAAGCGCGATGGACGCGTGCTCGAAGTTGTGGAGGTGTCGGAACGCAACGGTGCCGTCGCCGTCGGAACGGCTGGTGCCTCCCCGGGCCATGACGCAGCTCCATGAGGAATGGACGCGACGGCGCCGGCGTGACGAGGACGAGCTCGAGGTACGGCTCGCCGGACAGGAAACCAGACGGGCGCGACGTACGAGCTTGGCCGAGCAGGACGAGCTGATGTGGTTGCGTAGAGCTCACATTGGCCGCGAGGAGGAAGCCGCGCCCGGGGACCTGGCCGACGAGGGGCATGGCTGTGTGAGTGTTGACTGCGTCTATGGAGGAAAGGGGAGGAGAGGAGGAGGTACGCAAGGGGTTTGAGGTTTCGGGTTTTAAGATGGGTTGGAACTGGAAGGCTTGACATCTTCTTACGTTCTGTTTGGGCGGCTCTCTGTTTTACGAACGTGTCGGTTTAAGGGCAAATTCACATCGTCATGTCTGTTAGGGAAGTCATTTCACAACTAAGGCGAGTCAATCACATTTTATAACTTGTGCGTGCCATTTAATTTGTTATAATTTTGACAGTGTTGATTCGTGTCATCCTAGAAGCATTGTTCTACAACACAAAAAGACCTACATTAAGATCCACATACCGAACAAGATTGGCTACTATTAGTCCTTGATTGTCTAATAGATGTGTTAATTGTGCATGTTTTAATGTTATGGAGCGAGTATGAGTCTAAAATATAATCGACGAATATTTTTCACCATTTTTATAACTATTTAAATATCTGTATAAAAATTCTTACACCACCAAATCCATCTCATTAGCTAAAATCTATTGCTTGGCGCAAATACACATCAACAAGCATATGCATTACATAGCTAAGAGTTATATACATGCATTTTTTAGGTAACAACTGCTCGGTTTGAGCCTAGTTGTAAAAATATGATGAGTACAACAGACTCATTATTTTGCATGCCGAAGTTTGAAATAATGGCGCATACAGATTCACAATTTTGGATAAGATTTAATAATCGAATCGCTTTCTAATAAGGTATCTCTTTTTTGTTTGGTTGGTGTGGTTTAGGATGTTTTCTCCGTCATCATTTTTTATGCGTATTTGTTTGGTTCAGTCAACAACTTCGTAATAAAGTTCTGTAGCTTTCTATTAAAGTAAAGGCAAATTATCGATTGATCAAAGAAAAGCTAAAAATAATATGAAATTGGATACTTAAGCAGAAAAATCAAGCTACAGCTTTAGTAGGTTGCACGTGCCCATGCTCTTGAAGGTCACAGAATTTTTTAGAGGAAATCCCATATAGAAGAGAGTAGAGAGGGACTGCATTGGACTACT
>RYFJ01001695.1:0-66992 GCA_003991445.1 Oryza meyeriana var. granulata | reverse complement strand
GAGAGGATTTGGCAGGAAGCTGAAGTTCTCCAAGAGGCTGCCCGGATTTTTGAAATTCTTGCAATGTTGGGAGTTATTGTTTGATGTCGGTGTTCGTTGTGCAGGAACGGTGCTGATTAGATCTCAAAGAGTCATCTGACCGCTCCCCTTGAAAGCTACTCAGCCGACTGGCGGCTGCGAACACGCCCACTGAGTCGGTGGCTAGCTCGGTCGCAAGACCGAGGTGGTCCGACTGAGGTCGCCGCCATCACCATGACCAAGAGTGTTGCCGAGGCTGAGACCCAGTCCTAAGTGTCGCCTGTGCAGAGGCGCCGTAGAGCCCTGAGCCGGTCCCCGAGGCCAGGGGGCAGCGGTGCGGAGGCCAGGACCCCATGGCATTGCGTCGTCGTCGCGTCGTGGCGCTGCAGAGATCTCAAACTGCCTCGGATAAAGCTCCTCCTGCGTGATGCCCGGATTCACATGGACAGCCCCTGACGGGACCGTGAAGAGCTCGGCTTGATGAGTCGTCGCGAGGAGGGAACGCGAAGCTTGCTTCGAAGCCGCTATAGCGGGCAAGGGAGTCGGGTATGATTTTGTGGAGAGTTTAACGTCTTATCTCTTGAACGTCTGATCTACTCTTTTTGTCCCCACTGAGCAGAAACTCGTGACCGTAATGAGGCGATGACGGGACTTCGGTTGAATAGGTCCCCACCTCGCGAATTGGAGCAGCTCTGGCATTGAAGCCAAGAATGGAGAGGCGTATTGGGGAGGTGAGGCTGGCTGAAAAGTGCGCCGAATACTCGGGAGGAGACTTGTTGGCCAAGCAGCAAGATCAGAGGTAACTCCCCGAATGCATTTTCCCCGCTGAACCGTCGACGATTCATCAGCTGCGTTGTTCCCGACCGCCCAGTTATGTCAATGACTGCACGGTTGAGCCTCTTGCTAATCTGTCATGGCAGCCTCGAGGTAGGAGTTGAAGACCGACAGAGAGGAATCGCAGCTGAAGGAGGCCGAAGAAGCAGGGCCGAGATTGAGAAGGTCGCAAAGGCCGACACTGACGAGCAACACCGAGCTTCGACCGGGAGAAGGCAAGTTGAAAGAAGCGTCGTCAAGCTCGGTAAGGAAAAGCTGAACTGGGAAGACGTGGCGGGTGGGACGCCGACTACGAAAGTAATCCTACAACTGGTCGTAGATTTAGCCATTCATTAGTCTTCCGTCTGTAGCCGATTCTGACAAGTTTACTTGCCGCGGCCGATAGCAGACTGAGAGCAATGTCAGGCCCATATCGGTTCTACACAAGGATAGAGTGATCAGGAGTCACAGGAGCCCTTGTCAGGGTCTGTGAAGGCTCCTTGCTCATAGATCCCAGCCATGTGGGAACAGTTGCAGCAGGATCCTCTAGATAGAGGCTCGTCTGAGGATTGCACGAGTGCCTTGAAAAAGTATCGGAGTGAGCATGTTGTTGCTGGCGTGGCCCGCACCGGCGATGAAGTCCATCTACGAGGGTGATATTGAAGCCATCGGGGAGAGATTTGCAAAGGAGAAGACGCCCGAGGAGGCTGGAAGCTGATTGCCCGGCGAAGCGACTGCTGAAATAATTACGCGAGACTGGTCGTAAGGGAAACATTTATGTAGTCGGTATGTATACACTTTGTGAAGAAACATGGTGTAAATATATGTGCGACGCCACAAGCTTATGTACTCAGCTCGTCATTGTTTACTCGACGTAGCGGTCGTGCGAGTTATATTCTGTTAGAACTGATAAAATGTTCAAAGTCAGAAGCTTGACTCGGGCAAACGAGACCAGTTGAGTAAGCTGTGACAAAGTAGGACGAGTCGTATATATTGAAAAGCACAAATATATACATGCAGCCCCGACTCACTACTCGGTTGATGCAAGCGGCGTAGTGAGTCAAGAAATGTACGCATGAAAAGTATAAAACTTAAGGTATAGAGGACGTAGTGTTCTATTGTTCCATGAGTTGGTGATTGAGGACGCGTCTTCATTCTTCAGTCGTAGGCGCCTGGGGTGACCTCGGCATAATAGAAACCGGCCCTTCCGCAGGATAGGGATATATTAGTGCCTGTCTTTGGTGGTTTGTATTTTCTTCAGACGATGTCCCGACCAAAAGGCGCGGCACGGACATTGAATTGTGGTAGCGACGTAGGCCTTGAAGATACCTGCGACTGGATTGTTGCGGTGTCCCTTTCTCTTCCAACTGATCTAATCGAACCAGTCGGTGTATTGTTGAGAATGTTCTGGTAGGCCGGACTCGGGAGAGCCGAACTGTAACTTTGTCGGTACATAGCCTCGGCACATGACCAGGAAGAAAGGGAATTGCCCTGTTGCCCGCAACCGTGGTTCTGAGAGACCAGAGAACGGATGGGGTTCCTGTACCCCCCGGCCCGATATGGTTGTAGTCGTCGAATATTCTGCTTGTGCCTTTAGACATGCTGTTGGTCGATTGACCTACCATTGCTCGGGGGGTGTGCCACGATGCGTAGCAGATCTTATGCGAAATCTAGCAGAAGTTTGTAATACGCGCCGTAGAACTGAGTACGTTGTCGGTGATGATGCGGTTAGGGACACCGAACCGGTATAGTATACTCATGATAAAGTCCTTTGCCTCGTGCCGCATTTTGTTGCAACGGGTTAGCCTCAATCCACTTGGTGAATTTATCCAAGTGACAAAGTGTGAACTGCGGCGCTTTCTTGAAGGGCCGACCATGTCTAGCCCAATCCTGCGATGGCAGGAAATGGGGATAGTTGGAGTCTGGGCCTGGGAGATTTGTTTGTCTTGTTAGAACTGGCACCCGACTAAATGCGAACATGTCTTCGGCGTTGTTACTAAAGCTGTGGGCTAGAAAAATCCTGCGGTCGCCTTTCGACTAATTCCTGGATGCGGCATGGTTGCCCAATATGCCCGAGTGGATCGGAATGCAAATCTGCTTGCCTCCTCGGTGTGAGCAGCGCATCGAGGACGAGAAGCTCCTTCGTACAGTCTCTCCGACTAGTAGGAAGCTTTGCTCGACGATGCCTGCTCGGTTTCTTGACTGCGATTTCTGGGAGTTCGTCGTCTAAGAATATTTTACAACAGGAGTCTCCAGTCTTGACATATGTGCAGACTCATCTGTGGCCGGGTAGAGGGTTCGCTCCCGACTGCTCCGTGCGCGGTTTCTCTGACTGTGGTCATAAGTTTGTCAACAAAGATAGTCAGAACTGGTTCGCTGGATCCTGTTTGCCAGTCGTCGCCGCGTCGTGATGAACAGACATGTGTGATTTCCAAGCCCGCGAACTTGTTTTCCAGCTTGCGGACCTCCTGAATATGGCGCATGGTATCGTCGAGACAAGTCAATCTTTATTGACTTGGTTTAACCACGAGTTGAGAATCCGCACCAAACCAGTCGACATATGCCGAGTGATATAGCGATGCGGAGCCATGAACAAGTGCCTCGTACTCGGCGACGTTGTGGGAAGCCGGGAAGTGGATTTGTAGAACGTACTTCAGTTTTCGCCAGTGGGGACGTCAATATGATCCAGCCCGGGCGCCGATCGTAGAGAACCGTCAAAGTACATTGTTAGTACTCTAAGCTTTGCTGTTGGTGTTGGGAGTTGAACTTCTGTCCACTCGGTACGAAGTCGGCTAGAGCTTGAGATTTAATTTCTGTCGTGCTGAAAGGTGATGTCGAATGCCATCAACTCGAGTGCCTATTTAGCGATTCGGCCGGTGGCCTCGCGGTTATGAAGGACATCCCCGAGTGGAAACGCTGTGACCACCGTGACTTGGTGTGCTTGAAAGTAATGTACCAGCTTCCGGACTGTGATGAGTAGGCCATATAGTAGCTTATGGACCTGCGGATATCTCATTTTGGAGTTGGCAAGGACCTTGCTGACCAAGTAGACTGGCCGTTGTATTTTTTGAATATGACCCTGTTCAGATCACTCAACCACCAATACCATGCTGACTACCTGAGTGGTTGCCGCCAGATATAGCATTAGTGGTTTTGGGGCATAGGTGACGCCAACACGGGAGGTGATGTGAGGAATTGTTTGAAGTCTTCAAAGGCTTGTTGGGCTTCCGAAGTCCATTGGAAGCTGTCCGCCTTTTTGAGGAGCTTGAAGAAGGGCATACCCCGTTCTCCCAGTCGGGAAATAAAACCGGCTGAGTGCCACCATGGCCAGCCTGTCAGCTTCTGGACGTCTTTGAGGTTAGTCGGGGTGCCATGTTCCTGATGGCGTTGACTTTCTCCGGTTGGCCTCGATGCGTGATGTGAGACGATGAAGCGAGTAACTTTCCGGATGGCACACCGAAGGTGCATTTTTCCGGGTTCAACTTCATCTTGAATCTTCGAAGGTTTTGGAAGGTTTCTTCCAGGTTAGCGATGAGGTCTTCTTTGGACTTGGTCTTCATCACCACGTCGTCGACGTAGGCTTCCACGTTGCGCCCGATCTGAGTGTGCAGACACCACTGAATGGCCCGTTGATAGGTTGCTCCAGCATTCTTCAGACCGAACGGCATTGTGATGTAGCAGTACGCTCCAAACGGCGTGATGAAAGATGTCTTTAAGCAGTCTTCTTCCCTCAGGATGATTTGATGGTATCCCGAGTAGCAGTCGAGAAAGTTGAGTAGGGCGCACCCTGCCATGGAATCAACCACCTGATCTATCCTGGGAAGACCAAATGGGTCCTTGGGGCACGCCTTGTTGAGATCGGTGTAGTCGACGCACATGCGCCATTTACCATTTTTCTTCCAGACCAGAATTGGGTTTGCTAGCCAATCCGGGTGATAGACCTCCTTGATGAACCCGACTGCGAGGAGCTTGGTGATCTCCTCCCGAATAGCATCCTTGCGGTCTTGAGCGAAGCGGCGCAGCCGTTGCTTGACTAGCTTGGCGTCTGTCTTCACGTTTAGGGTGTGCTCGATCACCTCCCTTGGTACGCCCGGAATGTCAGACGGTTTCCACGCAAAGATATCCTTGTTGGCTTAGATGAAGGTGACGAGCGCATCTTCCTATTTGGGGTCGAGTGCGGTCCCGACTAGAGCAGTCTAGGAGGGGTCGGAAGGGTCCAGGGGGATCTTCTTCGTGTCAGAGTCCGCTGAAATTCCCGACTTCGCTGCTTTTTTCGCCGGAACTTGATCTTGCTCGACTTCTGTTGTGACGGCTTGCTGAATGCTATCACGCCCGACTGCCGCCTCTTGTGATTGAGCTAGTTCGCAACTCTCCTTGTCGCAGGTGAAGGCTTTCTTGATGTCGCTGCGGAGGGAGAGGACTCCTGCTGGCCCAGGCATCTTTAGCACCATGTATGTATAGTGCGGTATCGCCATGAATTTGGCGAGCGCCGGTCGTCCGAGTACCGCGTGGTACGCGGTCTCGAAGTCGGCAACCTTGAAGCAGACATTTTCTGTGCGGAAATTATCCCGCGTGCCGAAGGTTACCAGCAAGGTTATCTGCCCGAGTGGAGTTGATGACAGGCCGAAAATTATCCCGTGGAAGGGTGCAGTGCTCGGCCGTAGTTCTGAACGAGGAATCTTCATCTCGTCCAAAGTCTTGGCGAACAGGATATTAGCGCGCTACCTCCGTCGATGAGGGTTTTCTTTAGCTTGATGTTTCTGACGACCGGGTCCAGGACGAGTGGATAGCGTCCCGGGTGGGAAACCCGATCTGGGTGATCTGCGCGATTGAAGGTGATGGCCATCTCTGACCAGCGCAGGTACTGGGGGGTGTCCGTCGCAGAGACCGTGTTGATGTCACGTGTTGTTAGCTTTTGTTTGCGCTTGGACTCATATGCGGACGGCCCTCCAAAGATGTGGTTGAGCTCGGCGTGAGGATCTTGAAAATCGTCGGCCGGACCCTGATCTGGCTTGTCTTTGTCCTTGTCGGCGCTAGATGATGAAGCCTGCTCGGAGGCAAACTTCTTGAGCATGTAGCAGTCTTTGGCCACGTGCTTGCCCTTGGGGTGGAAGGGGCATGGCCCGCTCATGACTTTCTGGTAGTCGTTATTCCGCTGGGGCCTCGACCGAGTGCGCTCCATGTTGGCCACCTCGTTGTCCGACTTCCGTTTACGGCTGCCAGACTTGTTTTGAGACAGCTCGTTGTCGGTTTTCGCCTTTTGGTCCTTCTGTCGGGACTCCTTCTCGTCGAGGGCCTCTGCGACCGCTTCAGCCAAGTCGGCGTATTTATTGGCCATGTCGAATAGAGCCCGGACAGATGGCGGTGGTTTCCGAGTGAACTTCATGATGAATGGGGCGTCCTTTACTCCCTTGCGGAAGGCAGCGATGACAGCCTCGTCGCGGATCATTGGGATCTTGTTGTGCTTCTCGAAAAACCTCTTGATGAAGTCTCGCAGAGACTCGTTCTTCTTCAGGTGCAGCTGATAAAGATCGTGCTCTGAAGACGGTCTCTCGTAGGTCCCCTGAAAATTCGCGATGAACCGCTCCCTGAGTTCTCCCCAGGAACCGATTGACCGCTTCGGGAGGCCTGTCAGCCATGTCCTCGCCGAGTCGGCTAGCGCAACCAGGAGGTAGTTATCCATGGCTTTGTTGTCACCCCCAGCAGCTCGAACTGCTAGGGTATATACGGTGATCCAGGACTCGGGATTTGTCTTGCCGTCATACTTTTCGATCCCCATGGGCTTGAAGCCAGTCGGCCAGTGGACGTCTTGCAGCTCCCAAGTGAAAGCTGGGATCCCTTCGTCTTCGTGGGGGCTCGGGCTTCGACCACGGCGGTTAAACCACTTGTGATGGAGGCCAAAGCGCTCGTTTTCGTCTTCCAGTCGGCGGCGCTCATCCTCTTGCCGCTCATGGCGCCGGGCGCTGATAGTATGGCGAAGGTCATGCTGTATGCGCTCTTGGAGGTCTTCATTAGGCCGGCGATCATACTGGTGACGGCGCCGATTGTTGTTATTGGTATTGCCGAGTGTAGTTTGCCTAGACTCTTCGCGTGGCCGACATGAGCCGGTGGCCCGACGCCGAGCTGATGTGGACGAGCCCGCTGCTGGAGATCCCGACCTGTTAGCCGGTATTAGGGTGTCGCCCGACTGCTGTTCTTGTTGTTGGCAAGCAGTAGCCATGATCATCGCCTTGATCTTGGCGATGGTTGGGGTGGCCTAGTGGTCATGCCCGAGCTGGAGCGTGTCCAGCAAAGTTGCGGCGGCCACAACGTTCTGTTGCGCCATGACGAAGACGTCGTGATCGCCGACTTTAGTTTGGAGAATCTGCTGCTGGGCTGCTCGCCCAGCTCTGCGCAGCCCGTCGTTGCGAGCCTCGCGATCAGCTTCCTCTTGTAGTTGCAGTCGGCGCGCCTCCTCCTACTGCTCCTCTTGTAGTCAGCGCACCTCGGAGGGTGGTGTTGAAGCCATGAAGATCTCGCGGGGAAGGAGAAAACTCGCCAGACTGGAGTCCGAACTGGCGTTCGAACCGTTATCCGACTTGGAGTTGGACTCCGAGTAGTTTATCGGAGTGATAACGACCCCAACCTCTCTAGATCCAATCTGAAACGGCGCTTGGCCGTGTCCAAACTGAATTATAGGAGATCGGGTTTGTTGCGCGGAGTATAAATCCGCAGCGCCGCCGAGTCCATGTGGGAGATTGACGATCTCCCCCCTTCTCGGTCCAACCTGGGCTGGCTCAAGGCCTAGCGCAAGTCGGACGCCGAAGGAGAGAGTTGTCCCTACGCTTGGCGATGTGAAGGACTGCCGCAGTAAGTCGTGGAAGGAGATCGCGACGTCCTGAGGGCCGACTGGCGCAATGTCGGCTAGTTCCTCGGTCGGCAAGATTGGGTCTGCCTCAGCCAAGGTGAGATTGCCGAGTTGATCGGCGACGAAGTCTAGGCTCCCGAAGGTAATTGTGTCTCTAGGGGAGAACTTGTGGCTGTTGACTCCGTTGGTTGAATCCATCGAATCTACTGATGAAGAATTCACCGGGGCCCCTACCTGGCGCGCCAACTGTCGATGCTTTGCACCGGCAATAAAACTATGGGGCTACTCGGCGAAGGTGAATTTGGTGGATTGCAGAGGAACACAGGGAAGGTTTATACTAGTTCAGGCCCTCGATGTGAGGTAATACCCTACGTCCAGCTGAGGTGTTATTCCTCTGAGGTGTTTGATGATCGATGATCTTGTCTCTTCTCTTAGTTGCCCTGAGGGGCGCCCTGCCTCCCTTTATATACTAGGGGACAGGGGTATATGATAAGGATCCCAGCCGGATACGGCCAAGGGATATCCTTCTTAGAGATAGAGACCTATCCGACTAAGACTATGTTTACTTGTTATACAAGACAAAGCCTGCCGGGTGCTATCTTATCTCTAATTACATGGTTCAGCCCATCCTCTATCTGAGTGGCCCATATACTGGTAATGAGGTACCCGGGGCCCATGGCCTCCACACCCACTCAGCATATCGGCACGGCCTTGTAAACTTTGCATCATATAATCTTGTAATTTCTGCTTTGATTGGCTCATATAACTCTGCCTTAAATCTCCTTAGAGCCTGTTTAAATGGCCGATATCCTGGTTTAATAGGAAGCCGATGTTCAACAATGGATCAGCTTAGCCCTGGCATTTCATGATATTCCCAAGCGAAACAATCTCGAAACTCTTTCAACAATTTTATTAATTCTTCTCGGAGTTCAGGACATAATTTTTTACTTATGTATGTCAGCCTCGGCCTATCTCCTGGTCCTATATCAATTTCCTCCAAATCATCGGCCGACGTGAAACCTTGTCCTAACTTCCCTTCAAAGTGTTCAATGGTGCCCATCAGAGTAATAGTTTCGAGCCAACCTGCCGGATCGGCTGTATCTCCTGACTGGTGATCTTAAGATAATCCGCTTCCCATACTTTCCCAAACAAGCAATCGATACCATCGGCTTCCTAGCTAGGCAAATCAGTCATCGCAATGTTGGTCGATTGATCCGCTGGGATTACCTCGGCTTGATCTGCCTGCCATTGTATCAGACTTTGATGCATCGTCGAAGGCACACAACAGTTTGCGTGAATCCAATCCCTGCCGAGGAGTAAACTATATGATCCTTTTCCATCGATGACAAAAAACGTGGTAGGCAATGTCTTATTTCCTACTGTTAGTTCCACGTTCAACACGCCTTTTGTCTCCGATGAATTCCCACCGAAGTCCTTTAACACCATATTTGTCTTTATCAAATCTTCGGCAGTTTTCCCCAATTTCCGATATGTGGCATATGGCATTAAATTGACAGCTGCCCCCCCATCAACTAGCATCTTCGTCATCGGCTTCCCATTCACAAAGCCCTTAATATATAATGGCTTCAAATGCCGATGACTAGATTCTTCAGGCTTATCCAATATAGCCTGATTGGGTCGCAGCGTCAACTGAGCAAACATCTCCTCATCACCCTCTTCATCAGATGAAAACATTTTGTATTCCCTAGGCAGAAAGAAAACCATGTCTACTGGAGCCGATGGATCAACCTCATCGTCATTTTTCTTCATGCGCCATACCCGCTTAGTCCTCTTGTGACGATGATTGGCTTCCTTGTAGTCCTGCCGTTGCTCTTCCTGTTGCTCCCGGTGCCGTAACCGCTGTGCCCTTCTCTTCTGATTTTTTGTAAATATTCCACTAGGACACCACTGAGGATTTTGGATTTGTTTTTCATGTACTTCCTCTTCATCATTTTCTTCAAAGAATTCTTTGTGGATCGGCCCTAATCGGCTATGTACCGATGCTCTTTTCCCAGGCAGCCGATCCTACGAAAACCTTTCCTACTGATCATGTCGATATCCCATATTACTGCACTCGGGGCAATCTTGAATTGTCGGCAATCTCATATCCTGATCCCAATAGAACCTGAAAAACGGGCAATTCCCATGCGGATTATATCTTTCACTGTTTGGCTCAATCCACCGTTCTTCATGGCTTGAATATTTTTCTATCAGGTCCGATGAAGTAATTCTTGTCCTCTTACCCCAACGCCTTCCTCCATCGGCCTGATCCCTTGATGATCCTGCATAAACCATATTCACAGGGAATGGATGTCCATCTATTTTCATCGGCTTTTTGTCTTCAAATTTGATCCTCCCCTGTTCAACAGCCGATTGAATTTGTTGCCGAAAAACTTTGCACTCATTGGTGTGGTGCGATATCGTGTTGTGCCACTTGCAATATCTCTTCTTCTTCAGTTCTTCGGCTGATGGAATTACGTGATTTGGCGGAAGATGTATCTGTTTCTCCTGTAATAGTAAATCAAAGATTTTTATCGGCTTTATTAATGTCGAAGTCATATCTCTCCTCCTTGCCGATATCCTTCACCCATGGGCACGATACTGATTTCTTGTTCCTAGCCCACTCCGCCAATCCAACTTCAGCATCGCATTCTTCATCATCTGAGTCCGATGAATAAACCTGTACCTGAGCAACCCTTCTTTGATATTTATCCTTTTTCACCTCTTGAAATCGGCTTTCATGAGCCGATACCTTCTGTACCAGGTGCGCTAGGGACTCGAACTCCTGTGATGAAAACCTCTCTTTAATTGGCGCTAAGAGACCCTGAAAAGCCAAGTTGGCTAGATGTCCGTCGCTCAGATTCAAGCTGTAACATCGGTTTCTAACGTCCCGAAACCTCTAGACATATTCCGGCACTGTTTTGTCTGGTCTCTGCCTAACTGATGTTAAATCTGTCAGTCTCATCTCATGGATTCCAGCAAAGAAGTATTTGTGAAACTGTTTCTCTAGATCGGCCCATCCCCGAACTGAATTCGGCGGTAATGAGGAGAACCATGTAAAGGCCGATCCAGACAATGACAAGGGGAAAAATCTAACTCTCAGAGCCTCCTCAGCCGATGCTTCTCCACACTGTTCCAAGAATCGGCTAATATGCTCTACTGTAGATATGCTGTCCTGCCCTGAGAACTTGGAAAAATCTGGAACTCTGTATCGGTGTGGCAATGGCACCCTGTCAAAGCACTCGGGATATGGATGCCGATACATAAATGTTTGCTCTTTTGGCTTGGTCCCAAACTGTTCCCTCACTATTTCCGCAACCTTTGCCGATAAGTCTTCTTCCCTTGGGACTTCCTGCTGATATTGTATGGGTGGAGTTTGTAGCCGATTCTGCCTGGGATATTCTCTCTAATAATTTCCTGAATCCGCAACACCTCCTGGGTAATTCTGCTGATATCCTCCATAATAAGCAGCCCGATGGTATCAAGCAGGAATATCTTGTTGCCCCCAGCCTGGTTGTGTGTAAATAAATTTTCCGGTACATCTTTCGTGGTGCCATAAGTAACTTGATTTGGCTCCATCTTTGGCGGGAGGTATACAGGACCTCGAGTAGGCTCTTGAGCAATCGATCCATCCACTGCCTTCTTGATGAGGTTATGGAGCGTGTTCACTAGGATCCCGGATTGATTGATGAGCGTGTGATGTACTGCTTCATTCACCATCTCCTGTAAGGGTTTTACTGGTGGACTCTCAGGTGGTGTACGGCTCGATTCTCCAACCAGAACTGGTTTTGGAAGCTGAGATTTTTGAATCGGCCCTTGTCGTGTCATGCCGAAAGATTCCAAGTAGAGTTTCTGAAAATTGGCCATATTTTGCTCGACTTGCTGTCTCTGCTCGTCTGTTAAATCCTCCATGCTGACCGGGATCACATTGTCTGTTTTGATCTCTTTTCCAGCCATGTTGAAATTTCGTGTCCCACTAGGCGTGCCAAAAACGTGTTGACGCCGAAAATCACCGGCAGCGTTAGGAACGAGCCGATGATATGGTTCGGCGCCTAGAGACATGCGAAGGCCTGGGAGATTTGCTTAACTCCAGTGCAGGTCCTAAATCTTGATGTTCGTAGGCGTGCCAGTCAATTTGACCCTGCAATTGACAAGGAGATAGAAAATATTAGATCATTGAGCCAATCGGCTGGAAGCCGAATTGGACTCACTCCATCGGCCGATGGCCGATATAGACGAAGCACTTATACATCGACTGGAGGCCGATGATGGCTTGGATAGACAATAAACCATATAGCTAAGGAACCGGTAACAATATAAACAAATAAACTAGCCGATTACTGATATGATGTGTATCGGCCGAAAAGCCGATAACGGTGTAACGTGCCAAAAACGTGTTAAACAATGTAATCGGCCTTGATTAACAAAAGGTAACCTACCGGCTAAGCACTCCGATAGAACATTGCATAAACACCCATCGGCTCATTAAGGATAGAATTATTATCACCAGTCTAATAGATCGGACCTAACCGTTGCAGCACAGACTGACGATGATAACAGAACCTCGATGGGCCGATAGATCTAATGCAATCGTGATGTAAAATATGATAACTTATCGGCTATACATCCCGATAAAACGCTTGCATAAAACCGATCAACCTAGCAGGAATAACTTATCACGCAGTTTAGTAGGTCGGACCTAACCGATGCAGCACAAACTGATGATAAGTTACACCCAGTAAGCTGATAAGCCTATGCATACGTGATGTGATATATCTACTTGGCCTATGAGATCAAACCTAACTGATGCAGCCGCAGACAGAACAGATATATCGTGGTAAGCGGACTACCGTAGGCCGACTAGAATATCGGACCTAACCGAGGAATTCCTAGTCGATACGGTAGTCGGGGTAACGAGACTTACCCTCTTGCAGGAGGTCGAACTTAACCGATGTAGCCCGGCTCAAGAAGCAAGAATCCGTTGAATAGGGTGGCCATGCGCCGAAGTTTGTATTGATCTGATTGATAATTACAAGGTCCTCGGGCATACGTATTTATACCCCGAGTTATACAGTCCTGATCAGATGCGAAACAGGAGTTTCCTAATTATAAAAAGAAAAACAACAAGTCCTGATCGGGCACGAGATCATGTTTCCTAAAAAATTATTATCTCTACCTAATTTATAGATAAGATACTAACTGCCCCTCCATGGTCTTCACGATTCCTTCTTGAATTCGGCTTCTTCTGGATTTAATTCCCGCCAGTTAACCATGATTTTTCCTTAAGCGAATCCAATAAAGATCCGTACCAAATTTTGGCGTTAACACACTGATCTCCATGATTTGAATTGGCTTTTCCACATAGGTGAGGTCTTCCTAGATCTTGATCTGCTTCAGATTAGCCTGTTCTGCGGGTATCCTCAGATATTTCTTCAGTTGTGACACGTGGAACACGTGTGTATACCTGCCATTGAAGCTGGGAGATCCAACTGGTATGCCATTTCACCTTAACGAGCTCACACTTGGTTGGGTCCCATGAAACGAGGTGCTAGCTTCCCCTTCGTTTGGAACCTGTGTACTCCTCGGAGTTGTGTGACATGAAGATACACATAATCTCTTTCCTCAAAACTTAGATCTCTGTGACGGTTGTCAGCGTAACTCCTCTACCTAGACTGAGCTGTCTTTAAGTGGTCTTGTATTATAGCCACTTTCTCTTCTGCCTCTTGGAGTGCGTCGATTCCGAATACTTGGTGTTCACCCGTCTGATCCCAGAAAAGGGGTGTATGACACTTCCTGCCATACAGAGCTTTGAACGGTGCCATCTGCAAGCTGGCTTGGTAACTGTTGTTGTACGAGAACTCGGCATAGGGTAGGCTCTTATCCCATGTCCCTCTGAAGTCCAACGCACAAGCCCTTAGCATATCCTCCAATATCTGATTGACTCTTTCAGTCTGACCATTGGTTTGGGGACGATAAGCTATGCTAAAGTTTAGTCGAGTTCCTACTTCCTCTTGCAACTTCTGCCAAAACTTGGAAGTGAACTGGCTACCACGGTCAGATACAATCCTCTTGGGTACTCCGTGTAGACACATTATACGAGCCATGTAAAGTTCTACCAGTCATTTACCCGAATATATTGTATGCACGGGGATGAAATGAGCAACCTTGGTGAGTCGGTCAACGATCACCCAGATTGAGTCATATCCTGAAGATGTGCGGGGCAAACTAGTGATGAAGTCCATCCCGATCTCTTCCCACTTCCACTCTAGAACTCTGAGCGATTGTAAAAGTTCGGCAGGCTGTTGGTGTTCTGCTTTGACTCGCTGGCACAAGTCACAAAGTGCCACGAATTCTGCAATTTCTCTCCTCATACTGGCCCACCACGAGATCGGGCCCACTCAGATGCAAAATCAACTGAAGACCGACTGGTCGAATTAGATCAGTTGGAGGAAGCAAGAGACATCTCAACTATCCAGTCAGCAATGTATCTTCAAGGCCTGCGTCATTATCACAGTCGGAATGTTCATGGCCGCACCTTTTTGGTGGGTGATCTCTTTTTGAAAAAAATTCAAACCACCAAAGACAGGCATAAATTATCTCCCTTATGGGAGGGGCCGTTCATTATCGCTGAGGTGACATGTTCGAGTGTCTACCAACTGAAGACAGAAGACGGCGTCCTAATCAAGAACTCATGGAACATAGAACAACTACGTCCTTTCTATACCTGAGTTTTGTACTCCTTTTGTACGTATAAAGTTAGTTACTCTGACTCACTACGTCGCTTGTTCCATCCGAGTAGTGAGTCGGGGGCTACATGTTAATACATGCTTGTTGTCGTAAATAAAGTCCGAGCCTGTTTTATCTAAGTCATGAAGCTTTACAACAACTATGATAAGTTTTCCCTAGTATAGTCTTGAGTGGTGAACGTTTTTATTTAAGTTGATCTCAAACCACTCGGCGTGAACTATCTAGTCGGGTAAAGCTAACGATGGCTCACAGGAAGCAAGTACTCGGCAAGAAATTACAAGTTTATTCAAGCTAATGATCTCAAACCACTTGGCTTCTTGAAGAAATATTCAATAGTCAAGAAATTACAAGTTTATTCAAGCCGTTTTAAAGATTGAAGATCTTTTCTACCTCTTGGAAGTTTTAAACCTCCACCCTTGTGTGCTGGGGGTGGGGGTAGTCGGCGACGGGCTTGACAGCCTAGTCGGTGGCGAAGAGGTGTTGACTGTCGGGCTCATGGGTGCGGCAGTTGGTGGTGGAGAACTTGGCCCTGTTGGCGCTGTACTTAATGCAACCAACTGGGTGGTGGCGTCACTCGGTGGTGTGGTCCTAGGGCTGGGTGGCCTTGGGGCGGCGCTGCTGGAGTCCTTGATCATCAGACTGCTAGATGCCTTGCTTGGCATATCATTCTTTTTGGCCTAGTCTGTTGCTAGTCTTTTCCCAGCCCTCTTGGGGCTAGGTTGGGCTACCGAGGGGTTGGCCGGGCATTTCCTGGCCCCACTGGCCGACTGGCTTTGGGGGTCGAAATCAAATTCTTCGCATTCCTGTACACACCCAGATATCATACATTGCAAGATGGGATGACATTCATATCACTCATCCCTGAGGGATATCAAGATGACTACAGCATCATATATTACCTTTGGCTAGGGCCTGCCCTCACTGTATGGCTTGGGTGCTCTTTCCTTGTCTTCGGTCTCCACGACTCCGTTGACAAAGAAACCAAGAAAGGTATTAGTAACTTTGTTCTTGTCGACAAAGTCGGGATATTCTCGAGATGGATCATTTTTCCCTTGGTAATCGAACCCAAGCTGGCTTCTGGCCTTTAGAGGCTGGATTCGGCGATTCAGGAAGCACCTAGACACCCAGGGACCAGTCAGCCATGTACCCTTCAGCGCGCTGATATTCTCTAGAAGCTTGTATACCTGGCCCATTTCATCTTGCGATGGCACTGAAGTCTAGCTGTCCAGGACAGATGGTGGATTTCCTATGAAAGGGGGCAGGGAGGGCTCGAGATTTGAGCAATAGAACCACTCCCGATGTCATTCCTTGAGAGAAGTCTTCAGGGGGACATGGAGATAAGTCTTCTTCATCTCATTGCGAAGTTAAAGGCCCGCTCCTCCTATCGTCTGAATCTTGGATTTTGAGGGCTGAGGTTTAATGTGGAACAGATACCCAGAAGAGACTGAGATGGGGGCTAATGCCCAGGAAGGCCTCACAGAGGGTCACAAAAATAGAAATATGGAGAACAGAGTTGGGATTGAGGTTGACGAGCTCAATGCGGTAGAAGTCAAGAAGATGGCGGAGGAAATCGGAGGCTAGAAGAGAAAGGCCGCGATCGAAGAAAGAAGTGAAGACCACGGTCTCTCCCGGGCCTGGAATGGGGACAGACTCACCGACGGCTGGGCGCCAGTTGATGATCCCCCGTGGTTGTAGTATCTTCCTGTTCTCCAAGATTGTCAGCTTCGTGGAGCTGCAATCTGACACCGGCCAAGATCCCGACGATATATCTGGGATGTCAAAAGGGGCTCTCGGCATCGCTGGGGGTGTGAAACTAGGCGGAGAAGCTTTTGGATGTTGGGAATTGGCACTGGGAAGCAGTTCCTAGCGAATCTCAGGCCAGGAACACGAGCTACAGCGAACCCTAGTAGAGCGGAAAGAGCGAAGTTTGGGCGCGGTTTCGAAAGTTGAAGCGATTTGGCAGATTGGGGGAGAAAAAGGAATCTTTTCTCTCTCCCGTCGTTTTATAAAACCTGCGCTGAGTTAGTGGGCTTGGGCCGGCTAGCTGGTAATGGGCCATAAGATATGAGTTTCTAAATAGCATGTCCTACTGGGCCAACTGCTGACTATGTTAAAATCACAGTATAGATGCTATTTTATCGAAACCGATCAAAATAATCAAATATGCTTCATGTTATGTTTAATTGCTGGACACATATGTTCAGATTTCTGAATTATTTAATAGGTATTGAGGATACATCCTTATAAGGATCAATAGCTGGTCTTCATTAAAATTGGGGATGCAGATATCTCTCAAGAACACCTCACCACATATTGGGTTAAAATCTATAAAGTGGTACTCGGCTTACATGCTTAGCCAAACTTGCCTTGAGCAAAAATATTTCTAGCTGATATGATGCTGAAGAGTCCAATTTCTGAGAAATATACCACTCGGGAAAGACTTAAAGGTTAAAGATCTTTGACTTTATGTTTAATTGTTTTTCAATTAAGCACAAAGTCGGGGGCTACACCTAATAGGTGCGCCTATTCGGTGCATAATATTCATATTTTTCTATGAAGCCCTTCATAGCCTCGTTGCCAGCTGATATGAAGCAGGACTTGGAGAAGAGGTACTCGGACAATGGGTACTCGGAAGCAAGGCACTTGGGAAATCTTCACCAAGGAGGATGAGCACTTGGCACTAGCTGACTCAACTATGAAGGTCTTAGGGGCTACTGTGGAGGCCGTGCACCCTAGGAACCTCACGAGAAGCTTTCTGCCCACTCGGACAGAGGATAGGCCCAATTCTATAATTAGGGATGCAACAGAACTCGCTGCATATTACCCTATACGATAAGGAAAGGGATGTAGTCCTAGCTGGGTACGTTGTGTTCCTACAAGGAAATCCCTTGGTCGAGTCTGACTAGGATTCCTACCTTGTTGCCTTGCCTCCTTAGTATATAAGGAGAGGCAAGGAACCCCTTGGGGCAGGAGAATAGAATCTCACCAGAGAAACCTCAAAGGCAATACACAACAACTGGAAGTAGGGTATTACCTCACCTTGAGGGCCTGAACCAGGATAAATTGTTTCATGTTCCTTTGCGATCCATCAAGTTTAGGTCTCATGAGTAGCCCCATATTATTATTGCTGATACAAAGCATCGACAAGACCACTGTAGCAGAGGCCGTCTTATTTGCGGTACGAGAGTGTCTCTAGACTGCTGTTGCTGCTGGCATGCTACAGCGGTGATCATAGCCTTGATCCTTACAATAGTCGGGGTAGCCTGGTGGTCGGGCCCGAACTGCAAGGTGTCTAGTAGCGTGGCAACGGCCACGACATTCTGCTGTGGGGTCATGAAGACGTCCTGGTTGCCACTCTGGTTTGGAGGATCTCTTGCTGAACAGTCCGCCTAGCCTTGCGCAGGTTGTCATTGCGACCATCGCGCTCAGCTTGCCGACGCCGTGCGTTTTCCTCCTATTGTTCATGCAGTCGACGAGCTTCCTCCCCTTGCGTGGGGGTTGAACCCTTGGATGCCATAAATGCTTCGCGTGGTGGAGAGAAGCTTCCCGAATTGCTGCCCGACTATGAGTCGAAATTAGAGTAGTTTAGGGGGTGATCACAACTCCAACCTCCCTAGATCCGATCTCGAGCGGCTCTGGGCCATATCCGAGTCAAATTTCGGGGGATTGGTTCTGCCGCATCGGATTGAGATTGAAGATATCCACGGTGTTGCTGAGTCTGAACGGGAGATTGATGATCTCCTCCTCCCTTAGCCCGATCTTGGCCAGCTCAAGGCCGAGTCCAAGTCAAACACCGGGAAGAAGAGTTGTCCCTGGACTCATTGATCTTGGGAATCGCTGCAGCAGGTTGCCGAAGTTGGATGCAGCGTTGAGTAGGCCAACTAGCACAAAGCCGGCTTGGTTCCTAGCTGATCGGGTCGAATCCAAGTCGGTAAAGGTGAGGTCGCCGAGTTTGTCAGCGATGAAGTCAAGGCTCCCAAAGCTGATTGTTTGCCCGGGGAAGAACTTCACGTTGTTGACTCCAGTGGTTGGATCCATTAGGCTTGATGATGATGATCTCGACGAAGCCCCTACCAGGCACGCCAACTGTCGATGTTTTGTATCAGCAATAATAATATGGGACTACTCATGAGACCAAAACTTGATGGATTGCAAAGGAACACAAAACAATTTTATCATGGTTGAGGCCCTCAAGGTGAGGTAATACCCTACTTCTAGCTGTTGTGTATTGCCTTTGAGGTTTCTCTGATGAGATTGTGGTGTTTTCTCTAGTGAGATCATTTTGCCCCAGGGTGCTCCTTGCCTCTCCTTATGTACTGAGGAGGCAAGGTTACAAGGTAGGAATCCTAGTCGGACTCAACCAAAGGATTTCTGTGGAGGCCATGGGCCCCGGGTATCTCATGGCAAGCATATGGACCACTCGGACAGAGGATGGGCCTAGCCTTGTAATTAGAGATATGATGGAGCTCGGCAGACTTAGCCTTGTACAATAAGGAATATATAGTCCTAGTCGGGCAGGACATATCTCTAAGAGGAGATCCCTTGGCCGTAGTTCGGCTGGGACTCCTACTTTGTACCCTTGTCCCCCAGTATATAAGGGGAGGCAGGGCGCCCCCTGAGGGCATACAGAGATTCATTAGAATCATACTTCCTCAAAGGAATACACCACAACTGGACGTAGGGTATTACCTCACATCGAGGGCCTGAACCAGTATAAACCCCTCGTGTTTCTTTGCAGTCCACCGAGTTTCGATCCGACGAGTAGCCCTATATTCACATTGCCGGTGTAAAACATCGATAGTTGGCGCCAGGTAGGGGCTTCGGCGAGATCAACTACAACAAGCTTGATGGATTCGACAATTGGAGTCGACGGCAGCAAATTCTCCCTTGGAGACACAATTACATTCAGAAGCCTCGACTTCATCGCCGACCAGCTCGGCAATCTCACCTTGGCCGACTCAGACCAGATCCGATTGGCTGAGGAACCGGCTGACTCCGCGCCAGTCGGCCCACATGGTGCCGCAGCAACTCTCGTCGATTTACTGTGGCCATCTTCTACTTCGCCGGGTCTCAAGACAATCTCTCCTTCGGCATTCGGCTTGGACACAGCCTTGAGCCGGCCCGGGTCGGGCTAGGAAGGGGAGAGATCGTCAATCTCCCATGCAGACTCGGCGACAGCGTGGACATCTACAATCTGCATCCCACGCGGCAGACCCGATCCTCTACGATTCAGTTCGGACATGGCTCAGAGCTGTTCCAGATTGGATCTAGGGAGGTCGGAGTCATCCTTACCCCGATGAACTACTCGGATTCCGACTCCAAATTGGACAACAGTTTGAACACCAGTTCGGACACCAGTCTGGCAAGCTTCCTTCTGCCTCAAGAAATCTTCATGGCTTCAACCCCACCCCCGGAGGTGCGCGGAGTAAAGAGCAGCAAGAAGAGGAGGCCCACCAACTGCGGCAACAAGAGGAGGCCGAATGCGAGGCTCACAATGATGAGCTACGCAGGGCTGGGCGAACCGCTCAGCAACAAATCCTCCAGACTAGAGTCGGTGACCACGACATCTTCGTCGCGCCACAACAGAACGTCGTGGCCGCTGTAACCCTGCTAGACACACTCTAGCTCGGGCCTGATCACCAAGCCACCCCGACTATAGTGAGGTTCAAAGCCACGATTACAGCTGCTGCATGTCAGTAGCACCAGCAGTCGGGTGATACACTTATACCGACCAATCGGTCAGGTTCTCCAGCAGCGGTCTCGTCTGCATCAGCACGACACCGAGCGGCCGGCTCAAGTCAGCCACATGCGGAGTCACGCCAAACATCTCTCGGCAACACAAACAACAACAATCGACGGCGTCCCCAGAACGATCGCTGGTTTAACCAAGATCTCCAAGTTTGTCTGCAACGTGATCTCCGCCAAGACATCAATGCTCGGTGCCGCCAACGCGAAGACGACGAGCGCCGCCGACTGGAGGACGAGTACGAGCACTTCGGCCTCCACCACGAGCGGTTCCACCATCGCGACTGGAGCCAGAGCCCTCATGCAGACGAAGGCGTACCCACCTTCACCTAGGAGCTACAGGAGGTCAACTGGCCGTCGGGCTTCAAGCCTACGGGGATCGAAAAATACGACAGCAAGACCAACCCTGAGTCCTAGCTCACCGTATACACTCTGGCGATCCAAGCTGCCAGAGGTGACCATAAAGCCATGGCGAACTACCTTCCGGTCGCCTTAGCCGACTCGGCGAGGACATGGCTCACAGGGCTCCCAAAGCGATCAATCGGTTCCTGGGGAGAACTCCGGGAATGGTTCATCGCCAACTTTCAGGGGACTTACAAGAGGCCATCTTCTGAGCATGATCTCTATCAGCTGCACCAGAGGAAGAATGAGTCTCTCCATGAGTTCATCAAAAGGTTCTCCGAGAAGCGTAACTCAATCCCAATGATTAAGGACGAGGTCATCATCACCACCTTCAACAAGGGAGTCAAGGACGCCCCCGTTCATCGCAAAATTCACTCGGAAGCCTCCAACCTCTGTCAGGGCTCTCTTTGATATGGCGAATAAGTACACCGACTCGGCCGAGGTGGTCGCTGAGGCCCTCGATGAAAAGAAAGAGTCTCGGCAGAAGGACCAAATGGCTAAAGCTGACAACGAGCCGTCACAGAACAAATCCGGCAGCCGCAAGCGGAAGTCGAAAAATGTGGTGGCCAACGTGGAGCGGACTCAGTCATGACCCCCAAGGAACAACGAGTACCAGAAGGTGATGAACGGGCCTTGCCCCTTTCACCCCAAGGGCAAGCACGCAGCCAAGGATTGCTTCATGCTCAAGAAGTTTGCTTCCGAGCAAGCTTCATCATCTGGCACCAACAAGGACAAGGACAAGCCAGATTTGGGCCTAGCCGATGATTATCAAGATCCCCAGGCCAAGCTCAACCATATCTTTGGAGGGCCATCTGCGTATGAGTCCAAGAGGAAGCAGAAGCTAATAGTACGCGACGTCAACGCGGTCTCTACAGCAGCACCCCCTAGTATTTGTACTGGCCAGAGATGCCCATCACATTCAACCGCGCAGATCATCCAGATCGGGTTTCACACCCGGGACGCTATCCACTCGTCCTAGACCCGGTCGTCAAAAATATCAAGTTGAAGAAGGTTCTCATAGACGGAGGCAGCGCGCTCAATATTCTCTTCGCCAAGACCCTGGATGAGATGAAGATCCCTTGTTCAGATCTATGGCCGAGTACGGCGCCCTTCCACGGGATAATTCCCGGCCTGTCTTCAACACCCCTCGGGTAGATAACCTTGCCGGTCACCTTCGGCACGCGGGATAACTTCCGCACAGAAAACATTTGCTTCGAGGTCGCTAACTTCGAGACTGCGTACCACGCGATACTCAGACAGCTAGCACTCACCAAATTCATGGCAATACCGCACTATACCTACATAGTGCTCAAGATGCCTGGGCCAGCCAGAGTTCTCTCCCTTCACAGCGATATCAAGCAAGCCTTCACCTGCGACAAAGAGAGCTGCAAGTTGGCTCGGTCTCAAGAAGCGACAGTCGGACGCGACAGCATTTGGCAAGCCGCCACAACAGAAGTCGAGGACAACCAAGTTCTAGCAAAAAAGTAGCAAAGTCGGTCAAGAATTTCAGCGGACTCTGACATGAAGAAGATCCCCCTGGACCCTTCCGACCCCTCCAAGACTACTCTAGTCGGGACCGGACTCGACCCAAAATAGGAACACGCGCTCGTTACCTTCCTCTAGGCAAACAAGGACATCTTCACCTGGAAACCTTCCGACATGCCTAGGGTTCCAAGGGAGGTGATCGAGCACGCCCTCAATGTCAAGACAGACGCCAAGCCGGTCAAGCAACGGCTATGGCGCTTCACACAGGACCGCAAAGATGCTATTCGGGAGGAGATAATCAAGCTCCTCGCAGCCGGGTTCATCAAAGAGGTCTACCACCCGGATTGGCTGGCAAACCCAGTCTTGGTCTGGAAGAAGAACGGTAAATGGCGCATGTGCATCGACATCACTGACTTAAACAAGGTGTGCCCCAAAGATTCATTTGGTCTACCGAGAATAGATCAGGTGGTTGATTCAACTGCGGGGTGCGAACTTTTCAGTTTTCTCGACTGTTACTCGGGATACCACCAAATTAGCCTGAAGGAGGAGGACTGCCTAAAGACGTCTTTCATCACGCCGTTTGGCTCATACTGCTACATCACTATGTCGTTCAATTTGAAAAACGCTAGAGCAATGTATCAACGAGCAATTCAGCAGTGTCTACACACTCAGATCGGACGCAATGTGGAGGCATATGTCGATGACGTGGTGATCAAGACAAAGTCCAAAGAAGACCTCATCGCTGACTTGGAGGAAACCTTCCAAAATCTTCGAAGATTCAAGATGAAGTTGAACCCGGAAAAGTGTGCCTTCGGTGTGCCATCTGGCAAGCTACTCGGCTTCATCGTCTCGCATCGAGGCATCGAGGCTAATCTAGAGAAAATCAACGCAATCACGAACATGGCACCCCCGACTAGCCAAAAGGACGTCCAGAAGCTGACAGGCTGCATGGCGGCACTCAGCCGATTTATTTCCCGACTAGGCGAACAGGGCATGCCCGTTTTCAAGTTATTAAAGAAAGCAAATAATTTTCAATGGATTCCTGAAGCCCAGCAAGCCTTCGAAGACTTCAAGAAATTTCTCACATCACCACCAGTGTTGGCATCACCTATGCCCCAAGAGCCATTAATGCTATATCTGGCGGCAACCACTCAGGTAGTCAGCACGGTGTTGGTGGTCGAGCGATCCGAACTGGGTCACATACAGGAAATACAAAGGCCAGTCTACTTTATCAGCGAGGTCCTTGCCGACTCCAAGATGAGAAATCCACAGGTCCAGAAGCTGCTCTATGGCCTACTCATCACTGTCCGAAAGTTGGTGCACTATTTTCAATCACATCAAGTCACGGTGGTCACATCGTATCCACTCGGGGACGTCCTGCACAACCGCGAGGCGACCGGCCGAATCGCTAAATGGGTGTTCGAGTTGATGGCGTTCGACATCACCTTTTAGCCACAAATAGCAATCAAATCACAAGCTCTAGCTGACTTTGTGGCCGAGTGGACAGAAGTTCAGATGCCTACAACAACAGCAAAGCTAGAGTACTGGACAATGTACTTCGACGGTTCTCTAAGGATTAGCGGCGCCCGGGCCGACGTCGTACTGACGTCACCCACCAGTGAAAAACTCAAGTACGTTCTCCATATCCACTTCCAAGCTTCCCACAATGTCGCCGAGTACGTGGCACTCATCCACGGGCTCCGCATTGCTATACACTCGGCATCCGCCGACTGGTTGTGCATGGAGACTCTCAACTCGTGGTGAACCAAGTCATGAAGGACTGGACATGTATCAATGCTACCATGGCAGTGTACTGTCAGGAGGTCAGAAAGTTGGAAAACAAGTTCGACGGGCTAGAGATAACACACGTATTATGACAATACAACGATGCTACAAACGAATTGGCAAACATGGGATCCAAGCGAGAAGTGGTCCCAACAAGGATATTTGTCGAGCAACTAACGGAGCCATCAGTCAAGAAGAAACTAGTGCCAGAATAGTCGGGGCTGAACCTACCCCAGCGACAAAAGAAGTATTGGTCATATCTCAAGATTGGCGGACTCCTATTCTCAAATTCCTCCTGGACGATGAACTCCCAGAAGATCGCATTCAAGCCGAACAAATCAAACGTCGAAGCAAAAGTTTCCTAGTAGTCGGAGAAGAGCTGTACTGAAGAAGTGCATCTGGTGTCCTCATGCGCTGCGTCACACCCGACGAGGGCAAGTAGATTCTGCAATCGATCCACTCAGGCATATGTGGCAACCATGCCGCATCCAGGACGTTAGTCGGAAAGGCTTACAGGCAGGGATTTTTCTGGCCAACAGTAGTAACAGATGCTAAAGACATAGTTCGCACATGTGAGGGTTGTCAGTTCTATGCAAGACAAATAAATCTTCCAGTCCAAGAACTCCAAACCATCCCAATCTCTTGGCCCTTTGCAGTATGGGGGCTTGACATGGTCGGGCCTTTCAAGAAAGCGCCAGAAGGGTTCACACACTTGTTCGTCGCAGTGGATAAATTCATGAAGTGGATTGAGGCAAAATCCGTTGCTACCATAACAGCGGCACTAGCAAAGGACTTCATCATGAGTATATTATACCTATTCGGGGTTCCTAACCGCATCATAACGAACAACGGTACTCAGTTCACGAGCGGCGTATTTTAAGATTTCTGTGACTACTTCGACATCAAGATCTGTTATGCGTCTGTGGCACACCCGCGGAGCAATGGGCAGGTTGAGCATGCCAATGGCATGGTCTTACAAGGTATCAAGGCCAGGATATTTGACCGACTACAACCATATGCAGGGTGGTGGGTACAAGAACTCCCATATGTTCTCTGGTCTCTTAGAATCACGGTTAGTCGGGCAACAGGGCAATCCCCTTTCTTTCTGGTCTATGGTGCTGAGGCTGTGTTACCAACCGAGTTAGAGTTCGGCTCTCCACGAGTTCGGGCTTACTCAGAAGATGGATCAAACAACACCCGATTGGTCGAACTAGATTAGTTGAAAGAAGCGAGGGACATCGCAATAATCCAGTTGGCAAGGTATCTTCAAGGCCTGCGTCGTTATCACAATCGCAATGTCCGTGGCCACGCCTTTTTGGTTGGGGATCTTGTCTTGAGAAAAATACAAACTACCAAAGATAGGCATAAACTATCCCCAATTTGGGAAGGGCTGTTCATTATCGCCAAAGTTACACAGGTAGGCGCCTACCGACTGAAGACCGAAGACGGTGCCCTCGTCAGCAACTCATGGAACATAGAACAGCTACGTCCTTTCTATACCTGAGTTCTGTACTTTTTCCCATGTGTACAGTTTTACTCTGACTCACTACACCACTTGTTCCAACCGAGTAGTGAGTCGGGGGCTGCATGTATTATATGTGCTTTGTCAATAATATACGAGTCTATTTTACTTAAGTTATGAAGTTCTGCTATGACTTTGTCATGTCCGCCCGAGTACAGCTTTCTGCGGTGAACGATTTTATTAAGTTCCTATAGACTAACTCGGCATAGACCATACAATCGAGTAGAGCTAATGATAACCAAGTAAAACCCTAGAGCTCGGCGGCATTGCATATATATTTACACATGTTCTTACAAAAGACTTTATATATACCGACTGCAAGATGGACTGTTTTTACATTCCTAGGTCCTTGGTGATCGCCTCTGCAGTCGGCCTCTCTTGGGTGATCAACTCCAACGCCTCCTCAGGTGTTGTCTCTTCGGCAAACCCTTCACTGATGGCTCAAGATCTGCCCTAGGGTAGATCGACTTGGTCATCGCGAGGGTCTGGGCCACGCCGACGACAACACGCTCATCCGAGTACCTCTTCAGGATACTCGGGGCTTCGTTAAGGCGCGCCTACACCTGGGAGACCATGTTGGAGCTGGTTCCCACGTGGTGAGGATCCATGATGTCAAAGAGCCCTTTCACGGACTCGGCAAGAATCTCCCGTGACTCCTTGACGACCTTGATCTCCTCTGCAAAAGCTTGAAACTGGGTTTGGGCGTTGGCTCTTGTAGCTGCCTAGATTCATTGGCAAGTAAACTTGTCAGCCAAGACAGTAGTCGGAGCAATCAAAGGGTTGGACAAAGTCATTGCCAAAGTGAGGACTTACTTTCCTAGTCGGCCTCCACCTTGGCTTTGGCCTTCTCCAGTTCAGTTTTTTCCTTCTTGAGTTTGGCTTTGGCCCTTTCCAGCTCGGCCTTGTCTTTCTTGAGTTCAGTTCTGGCTTTCTCGGCCTCCTTTAGTTTAGTCTCCCCCTCTGTTCGGGTCTTCAACTCAGTTTCGAGGGCTGTATATCAGAATAGCCGAGAGCTCAAGATTACAGTCAAGACACAACTGGGCAGTCGGGAAACAACAAAGCTAGAGAAATATGCATGGGATTTAGTCGGGAGGACAAATACGAGAGACTCACTTCTGATCTTCTTGCCTAGAGCCTAGTTCTCATCCCTGAGTTTGTCAACGGCTCCCCTCATCCAAGTTTCCCTCTCCTGGCTAGACCGCTCCAAGTTGGCCTTCGAGGTCCGGAGCTGGCCCAATCATTGGAGTTGGGGGGCAAGCTGGGTCAAGACCTCGTTCAACTTCTTCGAGCGGTCGACAATTTTCTGCTCGGGGCAAAATAGAGCAAAGCAAAGTCAGTCAGCGGAATACCAGAAATAAGGGAAATCGTCGAGGACTCAACATTGCAAGACTCGCTACACACCTGAACCCCCCGGGACACGGCAATGGTGGCGCGAAGAAGAACTTCGCGCTTCCTCTCGGCGGCCTCTTCATCGTGCTCATAGCACTTCGCAGTTCCCTTGGAAGTTACCCAGTGGAATGTTCTCGGGAACCTGCGACGAGGGGATTCAAGCCTGGGGAGATCCGTTTCCTCTGAAGACGATGACACCGACACAGACAGCGACACGGTCCTGGCCCCTGACTCGGCAGCATATGGGGCTTCGGGGACTAGCTCGGGGGCTGGAGCAACGACTTCAGTCTCTACCCCCTGGTCAGTCGGCGTTAGCGGCCCTGCTGTCGGGACCACCACAGCCTCTATGGCTGGGGCAGTCACCAGCTCAGCAGATGAGCTCACTGATGCTGGCTCGGCTGGGGCTAGCTCGACAACAGGAGCAGCCGGCGTGGTCCCCTTGAGATCGATGTTGGCGCGCTTCCTGCATGATGAGTCAGACGTCAAGACATCACTATACTAAGCAAGATTTCCAGAAGATCTAAAGTTATTTACCTCTTGGATTTTTTGAACTTCCATTCGGGGGTTCCAGTTGTCGGCAATGGAGGGCTACCGGCTGTCAGGCTAGATGGCACAGCAGTCAGTGGTGGTGTCCTTGTCCTAGTCGGCCCGGTTTCTGGTGCGGCCGGCTAGGGCGTTGGGATACTAAGCGACACCGCCTTATGGCTCATCGATGACCTTGTACTCGGCGGTGCTGCCCTCGGGCTCGATGTTGCTGAGCCTTGCGGCACTGGTCTCGGCCTTGGACTCGGTGGCCTGGGAGCTGCGCTAGCAGTGTCTTTGATCTTCAGGCTCCTGGCCGCTGCACTCGGCCTACTGATCCTCTTCTTGCCTGGATCTTCGATAGGTTTCTTGCCCGCTCTCTTGGAGTCGGGCTGGGTAGCAGAAGGACTTAATGGTCTTGTCTTCGACTTCACGGCCGACAAAGTTTGGGAGTCTTCATCAAACTCCTCATATGACTGCAAGTAGTTCAACAACAGGATACACATCTACAAGCATTCATCATAGATGGACAGTGAGTTAATATCAGCAAGAGTTACCTCTAGACGAGGCCTTTTTTGGCTGTAAGCTGGCGTGGCACGCTTGGCATCTTCTGTCGCAATCACCCCGGGTACCTCATGACAAGCATATGGGCCACTCGGACAGAGGATGGGCCTAGCCTTGTAATTAGAGATATGATGGAGCTCGGCAGAATTAGCCTTGTACAATAAGGAATATACAGTCCTAGTCAGGAAGGACATATCTCTAAGAGGAGATCCCTTGGCCGTAGTCCGGCTGGGACTCCTACTTTGTACCCCTGTCCCCTAGTATATAAGGGGAGGCAGGGCGCCCCCTGAGGGCATACAGAGATTCATTAGAATCATACTTCCTCAAAGGAATACACCACAACTGGACGTAGGGTATTACCTCACATCGAGGGCCTGAACCAGTATAAACCTCTCGTGTTCCTTTGCAGTCCACCGAGTTTCGATCCGACGAGTAGCCCTATATTCACATTGCTAGTGTAAAACATCGACAATTTCCTTTTAGGAACACAACGTAACCGGCTAGGACTATACCCTTTCCCTTGTCATGCAAGGTAACATATGCCGAATCCTATTGTATCCCAAATTACATGATTAGGCCCATCCTCTATCCGAGTGGCCACAATGCTTTCCATGAGGTACCTGGGGCCCATGGACTCCACAGTGAGCTCCTCAATGGAGAGTAGAATCCCTTCAAGGATATGAACTCCGGGAAATACATCGGCTAGTAAACCTCAGTGATATCTCTCTATCCCTTGCATGTACTCCTTTGTTATTGTCACGCTTGGAAATTCACCAAAATTTCCAAAGCTAATTTGTGCATTAAACCCTCATCTAGGAATCAGCCGAGGTACACAAATCGACAATTTGATAAACATAACCAAAGCGAAATAATGATATATATTTACAAAAGAGACACTTAGTCCTCACACAAAAGAAATCAGCAGCGGAACGAAAATCCTAGCGAAGCTTCAGCACCAAGCCCACAGGCAGCTCAACTGAGGTATAAGTCAAACACCAAAATCTTCTCCTCCTCGCAAATCTTCACTCTGATGATGGTAATATTGCAAGACCGAGTACCACCCAACGTACTCAACAAGCCACATAGGAATGCAAAATAATGCAACAAGATTCCAAAGAAAAGGCATATGGCTTGTTTGCATAAATATCATTTAAATCATTTGCATTTAAAAACATTGCAAAAATAGTATAGTTTAATTATTAATCAATATTAAACAATAACTGAACAACACTCCAATGCAGTTCAGGCCCAAACCAAACCCCTCCAATCCTGGAGCTATCATGTTCCCATCATTTATTATCATTAATGAGTAGTGTGGGACTAATCATGAAAAACAATGCTAGGCCGCCCATTAACCGCGGACATGGTTATTCGAACAGTTTTACTCTGGCCAGAGGTGTACCAATTTACCCACAAGACACGGTTCCACACATGTCACCATGCCCCGAAATACCACCATGGTTCTGCAAAGGGGGAAACCGTGACAAGACCTTTCATGTAACTCGCCCAACAGAAGAGCCACTCACTGAACCACCAGTCTCTGGTAGGGATGATCAGGTTCCTAGGCAGGGAGACAGCTCCATGTGGACTTATTGACGATTGCCATGCGTGGAGTTATTGACGATTGCCACAACACACCGTGGTGCCTCCTGTTGAACTCGCCACACGTCCAGTCAAGCCATTACCCATTCTAGCTTGTGGTTAGTATGGGTATTGCTTCACAACAAGTAGCTCGTGAACCGGTCCTTAAGTGTCATGAGCACCACTAACATCAACAACAATCCAAGTATTCACAACCCACCATTTAGTCAAGTTTTAGTTGACCAATTAATTAACTACATATGACCTCGGTCATGAGAAATATAACCATTAATCATTAATTAATCATAAGTGATTGAATAGTTGTCAGACATAAAATGACGCTAAGGTTTCTAAGCATGGCTAAGCAAAACTAATTATTCTAGGTAGATCATTTGTTTAGACATCTAGCTAGTCAATATTAATTACCCAGGGTATCAAGGTAAAGGTATCAATAGTAAATCATGGCCATAATCAAGAAATATAGGAATAATAATAATAACCCATAATAATGACATTCCAAAGCTTTGCATCCAATAACGTTAAAACAAAATAGTTTTCAAAATTGGGATAAACATGTTTAAGGGGATTGTCGTGTGACTTGCCTTGCAATAGAAAAGTCTTCACTTGACCTTCTGAACTCCTCCTTGAACTTCGCAATCTTCCAAAACGGTGGAAATTATACTTCTACACGCAAAACGAGAAAAAACACTAAGAAACTCCAACTAAACAGTACATAAAAAGTACATATAGATCATGATTTTAGATGAATTTAGGAAGAACGGGTCGAATCAGAGTTCGGACGGAAAAGTTATGGCCTTCGGAAGTTTGAATTTAGAGAAAATCCGAAAAGAAATAGAAAAGGAATATTCTCAGAACATTTCCTTGGAATTTAATTATCAAAGGATTTATTTTTGAATGGATAAAGGTGATGGGGCCCACTGTCAGGGACTGGGTTCACATGAACTAGGTCTATGGACTAGAGAAGAATAGAGGATGGTGGGTTGGTTGCCTGACATGGATGCCACGTGGCTGAGGAGATTGGCTGGCGGCTGAGGTGGCAGCTGACTCAGCCCCTAGGGCTGACGTGGCTCCATTGGGAGGATTGAAGGGAATCCGACGGCTCAGATCTAATTGGGTCGAGATTGATGGCTAAGATTTAGTTGGGGATTTTATGTAAATCAAAGGGCCCGGATTGGATCGGGATAATCCTATGGCTGAGGTTGATCTGAGGAGATCGAGCGGTTCTGGATCGATCTCGATGATCTAACGGTTGGAACACCTTGGGGAGTATTCACCTGGACCCATGCGCCATCCACAGAGAGGGCAACCACCGGTGGGCCTGCGTGGCAGTGGCTCACGACCGAGGCTAATAGGCACGCGCAGCCATGGCGCAACGCAGCGATAGGAGAAGCCAAGGCGGGGCACTAGGGTCAGCGACCGGCGGTGGACTGTGGCAACACGACAACGCGACGGCGATGACAGTCCCACGGCGTGATGGCAACGATTGATGGTGGCATATGGTGGAGAAATGGGGGAAACAGAGGTGCTAACGATGGGAAGAGGATGACGACGACGGCGAGCTAGGGGGGATTAGCTTTGGCCGGGGCTCACCAATATGACGGAGGTGGGGAGGTGAAGGCGAAGCCCGTGGCGGTGGCTTGTGCAACACAGCGGCGGCTGAAAACGGAGTAGAGGTGGCGCACGGCTTCGGGGAGCAGGGCGGAGGATGCTGTGTGGCAGTGGCGACACTAGATGGTGGCGGTAGAATTAAGGGTGCAAAGAGGAAGAGAGGAGGCGGCAGGGGCAATATTTATAGAGGGGAGGGGATGAGATGGCGGCGGCGATTTTGGCGGCGCACAGCCGACATCGGCGGCAGCAGTTGCATAGGGGCGGCGCGGTGTGGCTTGGGCCGGGCTGGCCAGGCGGCAGCGGGCTGAGCCAAGGAGGAAGGGAGGTGCAGGCTGGGACCGGGTTGTCACACCTTGAGTTTCCCCTTAAATATAGCCACACAAAATATACCTAAGAAAATGTCCCAAGAAAAATAATTTAAATTGGTCAAATGAATTAATTAGAGATGAAAATGCAAAATAATAAATTATCATGGCTGGGAATGTTTTTCTTATATTCCTCTTGCCAAAATACATTAACAGGATTTTTTGTGGAATTTTTAGAGCACTGGAAGTATTTTTAATAAATCAAAAACCAATATCGGAATTAAAATCTCACTGGAAAATCCTTTTTCTCTTTTTTCCTCCCTTTTTCTCTTTCTTTTCTTTTCCCTCCCATTGGGCCGACAGCCCAGTACTATGACGGCCCGGGCCCACCTGTCAGTCGCTCGCCTCACCTTCTCTCTCACTGACCCATGGGGCCCACCCGTTAGACCCCCGCCCACCTCGCTCGCTCGCTCGCTCTCCCGCTGGCAGGCTGGGCACGCCTGTCAGCATCGTCGTCTTCCTCCGTCCGAATCGGGCAAAGGGGAAATTTCCCCTCTGCCATTCGATCCGCGCCTCGACCCGTCTTCCCGCGCGCCCGCCCTCGGTTCAAACGGCGCGAACTCAGTCCCCACCCGTTTCCCCCACAATCTCTAGCCCTGTTACCCACTCTCGTGGAAGCATCGCGCACACGTCACCGCGGCCACCGCCCTCAATCCCATGCAAAATTGGGGTGTTGCAGCCACGATCTCCCCTGCCCGAGTCCTTAAAAACCATCGCTGTCCTCTCCTCTCTCGTTCCCCTCAGTTGCCCCCGCCTGCTGAGTACCCTAACACCTCCGTGCCAAGCTCCCGAATCACCGCCGTGCTCCGCCGACTCTAGTCACACGTCACCGTCGCTACAGCCGTCACCGACTACCACGCTCGTGCTCGCTAGTTTCACCGCACCCCGCTGCATCTTGTCCGGCAGTCGCCCGCCTCGGATTCCCGCCGGAACTCCATCCTCTCCATCATCCCCTTTCAGTAAACCTCTCCGCCGGCAGTCGGCCGCGGATTTCCGTCAACCCACTTGGTCTTTTTCCCTCCTAACACGTTCAACACCTTCCCCAGGATCCCCCAAACATCGTTCGCCCCTCCACCGCCGGTGATTCTCGCCGGAACACTCCCTCACCGTCATCCCGCAGTTCGGCCACCACCAATTTTCTCCGTTCGCCGCCGTTCGTCATCCTCAGACCATTGTAACTCTCGGTGAGCATCGCCGTGGCTTCCCCGTTCCATTCCACCGCTCGCCGCGGCGCAATAGTGCCAGCGGAGGCAAGCCCCTTTCGTCCAGGGCCATCCAATCTGCCTCTAGGCAAATCTGGACCGGCTGCGTGGCACCCCCAGCGGGCGCCCGCTCCCCCGCCACGTCGGCACCACCTAGGCGCCGCGTCGGCCCATCGGCCTGCCGTGGCTGCCACGTGGCTGTATTCCCACTAAGCCGCAGTGGACTTGGTCCACCGTGCGCCGCTCCCCCTAGGGTCACTGGTCGGTGGGGCCCGCCTGTCGGTGCTGGCTCCCCTGGGTCCGGCGATGCCTTTAATTCCTTTAATTGTGCAATAAATCATTTAATAATTAATTTTACATGGGAAATCACTATTAAACTTCAAAAATTCATAACTAATTCATACAAACTTTGATTAAGTCCATTCAAATTTCATTAAATCCAGAAAAATACCAAGAATCCATTAAAAATACTTTTAACTCTTGGTTGACTGCCCACATGTACTGTTTTTAATTGTTTGTGTGTGGTTCGCTATAGAATCCGACGCCGTCGACTCTCCCGTGTACTACGTGATCATAGCCGAGTTCATCGAGCTGGAGCAAGGCATGTCACACTGTAATCTTGATCATTTTGTACCTACTCTTTGCTAAAATGTTTTGTTTATTTAAATAAACATGCATGTTTTTATTATTTCATGTGGTATGGATTATGACCTTTATATAAATAAGATTATGCCTTAGTTGTTGAACCTTTTTCCTTGTCACTTGGGTAACAACACGATTAGAATGTTATTATAAGGATGCTTAGCCATGCTTAGAAACTATTAGTTCATCTGGGAATTAAATATTATCATTTACATTCATGGTTCGACTCTATGTCGAGAAATGCAACATTGGACCTATTACTATTAAATTACTAAAATTTGACTCAAATGGTGGGCTATGGGTGCATGGTTTTGCTGGTCGCACCCATGGCAATTAAGGACCGGTTCACGGGAACCCCTTGGGCAATTACTCGTACTTTCCACAAGCTAGCATGGGCAACGGCTGGGCTTGTAGCGTCTCTTCTCCATCTCTTTGGCACCGATGGTGAGGATGGGCGTAATGGAGTTGGGTCAACCCGGGGTAGGGTTGATCGGCTTTCAGATCCATTGTGGCGCAAGGGGGGTAGCCTGGCCGATGTGGGGTATCCTGGCGGCAGGCGCAACCTCAGCGTGGTGTGGATGGTTAGGGAGAGGTTGCGTGAATGGTCCTGTCACAGCCTCTCGCGGGGTGTCATGGTGATACGCCGGCACATGGGAACATGTGTGGGGCTGTGTCTTGTGGGTACAGTTGTACACCTCTGGCTAGAGTTAAAAACTATTTGAATAGCCGCGCTCATAGTTATGGGCATATTGGTCAAGACTCACCGTGATTAGTCTCATTATAATAAGTTGACTTAAAATTGCTTTAGTGACAGGATGGATGGTTGGGCCTGGTTAACGTGGTGTAACGTTGACCAGTGGAGGATTAATATTGCTTAATAAATCAACCTTTTTACTGTTTGCAAACTACTAATGTTTGCCAAGGCTTTTATGCAAATAAACCCTAGCCTACCTTTGATTCCCGTGCATGGTGCATATTTGTGGGTGTTATTTGTTGAGTACTGTGGGTGGTATTGAATCTTGCTCCTTTTTCTCCCTCTCAGGGATGGAGTATCTGTCTGATGAGGATCGTTAAGAGGACTAGGCTGGATCCGCCATCAAGATACCTGTGGAATGGAACCTCCGCTTGGCTAGTTGTTAATAGGCTTACTTTTCCCTTTACCGCTGCATTTATGTAATATAATTTTACTTTGTTTGTAAGACGCACTCTGTATGGCAACTTGGAATTGTGTACCCTGGCTTTCCTAAATAGGTATTTAATACACATGAATGTTCAGAATTTCGGTGGTGAATTTCTGGGCGTTGCAAGTTGGTATCAAAGCCGAACTTGATCGTAGGACCAGCCAAATGGAAACCCTGAGAGCCCTCTAAAATTCTCATTTGCATATGCTTCTTGCATTTGGAGTTACTTCAGGAAAAGTGGGAATTTGTTCTCGGATTGGGATAAAATCTTGACCTTTTATTTGACTGGAATGTTTGAGTCAGGTCAAGTTTAGAGTGGAAATTTTATTCAAGGGTTATGGCATAGGTGTCCAAATTTTGGGAAAAACATTGGTTAATCGGGGTGAGGTATGATTTAAGGCATGCATAAAATATTTCTACTTGCTTTGTAATTACTATTTAAAATTTATTCGTTACTCTTTGGTTCTACTATATTATTCCATCGGTCTCCAGTTTACATACAAAATTATTTCATGCATAAAATTGTTGTTTATTTCCAAATTATTTAATGTTCACTTTATTTGGATCTGAGCATACATTGATTCTCCCTCCTTGCCTTCTATAGATGGACAGCCTCCCCAACCAACATGGGGCAGACATGGGTGGATTCGTTAAAGAGCTTCGCATGATGAGTTTCACTTTGGGGTATAGCCATGCCCTAGAGTACACTGCAGTGGAGCATATGAAGGGTGAGCTCCCGCACCAGGTTCGCTTGGAGCTGCCAGGCAAAATGTACCTCCTACCAGCCATGGAGGTTGAGATCGGCGGGCGTACCTAAGATCACGCCTGCCAGGAGGCAGCTTTCTGTCTGATCAGAGAGCTACGCCAGAGGCACCACCCTACCCTCCGCACCACCGCCTACCGCTACCTCCCCAGCCGGGCTCACTACCAGGTCTATAGCACCTTCCAGCTGGCTGACAACGAGAATGACACCACCATCGTCCACATGAGGCGGGCGATGTGGGCCATGGACTACATGCACGCCAACTGGGTGTGTGCAACCCACGACCGGGTGGACGCCAATAGGATGACAATCATCGGTCTCCAGAACTAGATCGACCGTCTGAAGAAGGAGGTCGCGGAGTTGAAGGGACAGCCACCACCCGGTAGGGCTAGGGTTCGTTTGACCCCAAGGAAGAGGACCCTTCCTCCGGTGCGTGTTCAGTTGGCCCCCAGGAACGGGCCACATGTGTCACAGCCCGATTTTTTGGGAATTAAATAATTATTTAATAATTGATTTTCTAGAATTTATATTAAATTATAAAGCAAATTAATTAAGTAAAGTAAAAATAGAAAATAAAAATTTCTTTAATAAATCATGGTTGAAATTATTTTTAATAAATTCGTTGTGTGTAATTATACTTTCCGAAATTTTCTAGGATTTTTCGGAGCTCCAGAATTAATTTTAATACCACAAAGATCAATTTCAGTAATTATTTAAACAGATTCCAAATTCCTTTTCTCGAGTCGTTCTCTATCAAATCCCTTTGTACCTTTCTCGGTTTGTCGTCCCCGAATCTTTGATTCCCTGAAAAGTCCGACTCTAGAAAAATTCCCCGATGTCCCAAATCCGAGTGTCTAGAATCTATTCATTCCTTTTTTATAAAAATATCCATAGTTCCTTTTTATTTAAATTTCCTTGGTCTCCAAAAAACCCAAGTCATTTGAAATAAACCCAAATCCTCAAATACTTCAGAGTTTTTCCAATTCCTGGATCCCATAAAATATTCCCGAGATTTCCATTACTGAAAACAAAACCAAAATATTCAAAATGTTTCCCTAAATTCCAATATTCCCAAAATTCTGAATCTTTCTACAATTTTCAATTCAGAAATATTCCTCAAATTTATAAATTCCAATTTTCCAAATTTTGGAATTTTCTCAGAAAACCTTTGCTTCCCTTTTCCTTTCTTTCTTTATCTTTCCTTTTTTTTCCCCTCTTTTTCCTTTTTTTTCTCTCTCCTCCTTTTTCCTTCCTTCCACCTCTCTTCTTCCTTCTGCTGTTCTTCTTTCTGGCCGAGCTCCCAGCCCAGGCTGCCGCGCCGCGCCCCGGGACTCCCTGCCCCGGCCCGGCCTGCGCGTCTCCAGCCCGCGCGCGTCTGCCCCGTGCCGCCCCGGCCTCCACGGGCCCAGCCCAGCGCCGCCTCGCCCAGCCGCCGAATACGGGGGCAGCCGCTGTCGTCGCCGCCCCGGACTCCTCCTCCTATAAAGCCAGCCGCCGCCAGCCCTTGTGCCCTAGTGCCGTCCCAGGAAGTCGCCGCCGCCCCTGCATCAAGTCGCCGCCGCCCGCGCCTCCTCGCCACATGCCGCGCCGCGCCGCCACGCGTCATCGCGACGCCGCCCCGCTCACCCTCGGCCCGCGCCGCCGCGCGGCCTACCGCCGCCTGCGCCCGGCCGAGCCGTGCTGCCTCGGTGAGCCCCAAAGCCGCCGCCCTCCTCCTCCTGCCCCTGCCTCCCGAGAGCACCGCCGCCCTGCTCTGATCTCCTGCGCCTGTTCCCGTACATCGTCGTCGTCATCGGTTTTGCCGATGGTGAGCCCGTGCCCCTCTGGCGCCTCTGTCCTTTCCCCATCGTTGTCGTCAGCATCGCCGTTCTCATCTACACCGGCGCCTCGTCTTTTTCCCCTGCTCGTCGTTGACATCGCCGTCGGTTCCGCCATCGTCGTCTCCTTCCCGGCGCTGCCGCCCGTTGTGCCCTGTCCCAGGCCGCCGCCCTGTTCCCGTGCGCCGCTGTCGTCTGGTCGTCGAACGCCGCCGTCCCGAGCCGCCGTCGCCGTTTCCTCTTCGCCGCCTGCCACCGCCGGACCAGCGCCTACGCCTGCTCCTGTGCGCCCGCCTCGCGCCACCGCTGCAAGCCAGCGGTCGCCGGTGTACCGTCCACTTCGGCTGAGCCGCCATGGATGGCCTTGCTCGGCTGCTCCGCTGTGTGACTCTGCCGTGAACCACACAGTCTTTATTCATTCAAAAATATTTATTTTAATCCAAAAATCCAGAGAATATTCTTTTCCAATTCTTTTCGGATTTATTCTGAATTTAATATTCCAAAAGCCATATCTTTTCCGTCTAAAGTCCGAATCGATCCGTTCTTCTTCCTAAATTCATCTAAAATCATAATTTACTTATTTGTATATTTTTATGTACTGTTTATTTAGAGTTTCTTAGGGTTTTTATCGTTTTGCGTGTAGTCGCGTATAATCGTCGTTTCGGAAGATCGCGGAGTCTGTGGAAGAGTTCGGAAGATTATTTGAAGACTTTTGCGATTGGAAGGCAAGTCACACGACAATCTCCTTGAGCATGTTGATTCTGTTTGTGAAATCTATTTTATTTTAAAGTTATTGCATGAAATGTTTTCGAATGACATTATATGGGTGTTTATTTATTATCCAATATCCATTGATAATTATGGCTATTTTGATGTTGATATCTGTACCTTGATACCCCGGGTAATAGCACTGACTAGCTAGATGACTATTTAATGGTCTAGCTAGATTGTTTAGGAGTTGCTTAGCCAATGCCTAGAAACTGTAGTGTCATTTTATATGGGAAACTATTCATTCATTCTAATTAATTAATGATTAATGGTGATATTTTCATGACGCTTGGTCGTGGTTGATTAATTAACTATGTCAACTAAAACTTGACTGAATGGTGGGTTGTGAGCACAAGGGTTGTGTTTGTTGCTAGCGGTGCTCATGACAATTAAGGACCGGTTCGCGGACTATCCGTTGCGAAGCAATACTCATGCTAACCACAAGCTAGTATAGGATAGCAAGAGTTTGAAGTGTGCCGAGTTCAATAGGAGGCACCAGGGTGTGTTTGTGGCTGGAATAAGTCCACACATGGCAGTGACAATAAGACCATGCTTCGGGCGTCGAGCCGTCTTGCGGGAAGGCATTGATCACCCCTACCGGAGGTTCGGCGGGAGGCTCTCCTATTGGGCGAGTTACATGGATGATCCTATCATAATTCCTCTCCGAGGTACCGTGGTGGTATTAAGGGGCACAGTGATGTGCTGTGGAGTTATGTCTTGTGGGTAAATTGGTACACCTCTGGCCAGAGTAAAACTGTTCGAATAGCCGTGCCCACGGTTAAGGGCGAGCCTAGCAATGTTTTCTGTGATTATTCCCACAATATTTAATAATGATGACAAATGATGGAATTTGATGGCTCATGTTTGGAGAGTTATGATTTGGGCCTGAACTGCGTTGGAGCGTTGTTCAGAGATGGATTTAATGTTGATATTAATTAAACTATATGGTTTTCAATGATTTTAAGTGTAAATGTTTTAAATGCTGTTTTATGCAAATAAGCCATTTTATGCCTTTCCTTTGGTATCCTGTTGCATTACATTGCATTCCCTAGTGTGGCTTGTTGAGTACGGTGGGTGGTACTCAGTCTTGCATTATTGCAATCTTTAGAGAGAAGCCTTAGCGAGGAGGAGAAGTTGGTGTTTGGCTTATACCCCAGTTGAGCTGCTTGTGGCTTGGAGCTGAAGCTATGCTAGTTGCCGTTCCGCTGCTATTTCTTCTGTGTGAGGACTAAGTGCCTCTGTTGTAAGTATTTATCATTATTTCATTTGGTTATGTTTATCAAATTGTCAATTTGTGTACCTCGGCTGAATCTTGGACGAGGATTTATTGCACAAATTAGCTTTGCAAATTCTGATGAATTTCTGGGCGTGACAACATGCACCAGCAGCTCCACCAGCACCGCCAGTGCCAGCACCCGCTCCAGCTCCAGCACTGGCACCAACACCGACGGGCGGCATGATCAGCGCGATGTCGAGTGGCAGCAGCTCTCAGGGAGGCACCAGCATCCATGGGGGCTTCACTTCCACTGAGACAGTAGCTCCCTCAGCGGATCCTGCACCTGCAGCAAGGCCAGTTGCTCGGCTCACGGTAGTGAGGACTACATGAGTGGATCCAAGAGTCACACAGACGAGGTGGGCGACGAGCAGGAGTCGGAGTACAACTCGAACGACCGCAGGAGCTACTCAAAGCACTAGGCGCGCCGTCCTTAGTTTTCATCGTTTTCCTTAGTTTGATTTCATAATTAGTTGTAATGTTAGGATGTTTGCTTAGGGTTAGTTAGTGGCATACCGTCGGTTGTGGTGTGTCTGCCTTAATTAGGAGTTGAACTGGTTTTGCCTCATGTTTCCAACTATGAATTCAGTTAATTTAATTCAGTCACTTAATTATCACTCCTGTTTCTGAGCCATCCGTTTTTCTCCTTTCCTTCCATTTCCATCTCCCCCTTCAGATGGTGAACACTAGGAATGGTAACCGCGTTGCCAGTGACGCCAGCACTACCAACCAGCAGGATGGAGCACCCCAGAACCCCAGAGCTCCCAATCACATGCCACCTCCGTTACCAGAAAACCTAACGCTTGCATAGGTTCTGGCCAACCAGAACCAGATGTTGGCAATCATGATGCAGCAGATGCAGCAAAACAATCTACAGCACCAGCAACCTCACAACCCGGCCATTGCTTCTCAGTCAAAGCTGCCTGAGTTCTTGAGGGTCAAGCCGCCAACCTTCTTTAGCACCACCAACCCCATGGACGCCAACGACTGGCTGTTGGCAATCGAGAAGAAGCTCAATCTCCTCCAGTGCAACGATCAGGAAAAGGTCACTTTTGCAACACACCAGCTCCAAGGTCCCGCATCCGCTTGGTGGGACAACTTTCTTGTGACCCGCACTGCTACCACCGAGGTCACCTGGGCTGAATTTTGCCACAACTTCCAGAAGTCTCAAATTCTGGCAGGAATCGTGGCACAGAAGAAGAGGGAGTTTAGGGATTTGGTGCAGGGAAACAGGAATGTCACATAGTACCTCCATGACTTCAACCGCTTGGCGCGTTACGCGCCCGAGGATGTCCGCACCGATGCGGAGAGACAGGAGAAGTTCCCGGACGAACTGGATGATGAGCTGACCAACCAGCTCCTCTCAAGTGACTATCCAGACTTCGAGAAGCTGGTGGATAAGGTGATCCACCAGGAGGATCAACGCAACAAGATGGACCATAAGAGGAAAGCGGCCTAGTTCCGAGCTCACCAGGGGCAGCACCAGAGGCCATAGGTGATGCTGGGGCATCAGGGTGGACCTTCCACCATGATCGTCCGCCAGTAGCATCCATTCCACCCAAGGCACTTTGGAGGCAACAACAGCAAAGCGGACAGCACAACCGTCATCCTGCTCCGTGCCCACCAATGGCGCCAGCGCAATAGAGTCAACCATGGAAAGACAGCGGGGGCAAGACCCTCATCTGCTTCAACTGCAATGAACCGGGCAACTTCACCGACAAGTGCCCGAAGCCGAAGCACATGGGACCCAGGCCTGCATCTCCCCAGAACCCCAACGCCAACCAGCAGGTGATAAAGGGGCATGTTAATCATTTCTCCGCGGAAGAGGCGCAGGCTGCACCGGAGGTAGTACTGGGTACGTTTCTTGTGAACTCAATACCTGCAACCGTACTTTTTGATTCTGGTGCAACGTATTCTTTCATATCCAAGAAATTTGCGGGAACACATGGGATTAAAGTAGTGAAACTTAAGATCCCCATGCAGGTTCATACACCTAGAAATCGCATGACCACAGCTCACTATAGCCCTTCAGTGAACCTAGAAATCTAAGGATCACCCTTTCTGGCCAATCTCATCCTCCTAGAATCCAAGGACCTAGATGTCATCCTAGGATTAGATTGGTTGACCCGACACAAAGGAGTGATCAACTGCACCAACCGCACCGTTACAGTAACCAGCCCGGCTTCAAGTCGCCGGTGCCACATAAGTAGGAAGCAAGCTTGAATCTGGTCACAGCGAAGCAACAAGTTGGAAGTGAAACGAAGCCAGAGCGAAAAATAGAGGACATTCCAATAGTGAGGGAATACCAGGATGTGTTCCCAGAAGATCTATCAGGGATGCCACTAGAAAGGGAAATCGAGTTCAGAATCGATTTGGCACCAGGAACAGCGCCAATATACAAAAGGTCGTACAGAATGGCACCGAACGAGATGGCAGAAGTCAAGAAGCAAGTCGACGACTTGCTACAAAAGGGTTACATCTGACCAAGCACATCACCTTGGGGTGCACCAGTCACCTTCATGGAAAAGAAAGACAAAACAAAGCAGATGTGCGTGGACTATCGCGCACTAAATGACGTCACCATCAAGAACAAGTATCCCTTGCCAAGGATTGATGATCTTTTTGATCAATTGGGGGGTGCCACCGTTTTCTCCAAGATAGACCTGCGATCAGGCTATCATCCCCTGAGGATCCGAGAGGAGGATATCCCAAAAACGGCCTTCACCACTAGGTATGGGTTGTACGAGTGCACTGTTATGTCCTTCGGACTGACAAATGCACCGGACTTCTTCATGAATCTGATGAACAAGGTGTTCATGGAGTTTCTGGACAAGTTTGTGGTGGTTTTCATCGATGATATCCTGATCTACTCGAAGTCAACAGAAGAGCATGAGCAACATCTCCATTTGGTTCTCGAGAAGTTGAGAGACCACCAGTTATACGCCAAGTTTAGCAAATGTGACTTCAAGCTGAGAGAAGTGCAGTTCCTCGGACACATCATCACCGCCCAGGGAGTTGCTGTGGATCCATCAAACGTGGAGTCTATTACCAATTGGAAACCGCCCAAAATAGTGACACAAGTGCGGAGTTTTCTTGGACTTGTGGGCTATTACCGCCGGTTCATCAAGAACTTCTCAAGGACTGCAAGACCCATGACACAATTATTGAAGAAAGATGTGAAGTTTGTTTGGACGACCGAGTGCAACCACAGCTTTGAAGAACTCAAAAGGAAGTTAGTTTCGGCACCAGTCCTGATCTTGCCAGATCCCAAGAAAGACTTCCAGGTGTACTGTGATGCATCTCGCCAATGGCTAGGATGCGTGTTGATGCAAGAAGGTAGAGTTGTGGCCTACGCATCGCGTCAGTTACGCCTCCATGAGGGAAACTATCCGACACATGACCTGGAATTGGCTGCAGTGGTCCATGTTTTGAAGATTTGGCGGCTTTACCTCATCAGTAACCGCAGCGAGATCTATACGGACCACAAGAGTTTGAAATACATATTTACCCAACCCGACTGTGGGTGCCATGGGCCCCGAGTACCTCATGACAAGCATATGGGCCACTCGGATAGAGGATGGGCCTAGCCTTGTAATTAGAGATATAGTAATCCCTAGTAGACTTTGCCTGGTACGATAAGGAAAACACAATCCTAGTTGGGTGCGTTATATCTCTAAGAGGAGATCCCTTGGCCGTAATCCGGTTGGGACTCTTACCTTGTAACCCTGTCCCCCAGTATATAAGGGGAGGCAGGGCGCCCCCTGAGGGCAGGTTGACACGGTTCATTAGAATCACCACCATAATTCCTCAAAGGAATACACCCCAAACTAGACGTAGGGTATTACCTCACATCGAGGGCCTGAACCAGTATAAATCTCTCCGTGTTCCTTTGCAATCCACCGAGTTTCCATCCGCCGAGTAGCCCCATATTCATATTGCTGGTGTAAAACATCGACAGTTGGCACACCAGGTAGGGGCTTCAGTGAGATCTACATCTACAAGCTCGATGGATCCAGTAACCGGAGTCGACGGTGACAAATTCTCCCCTGGAGATACAATCTCATTCGAAAGCCTCGACTTCGTCGCCGACATGTTCGGCAATCTCACCTTGGCCGACGCAGACCTGATCCAACCGGCCGAGGAATCAGCCGACTCCGCGCCAGTCTGTCCACATGATGCTGCAGCGACCATCATCGACTTGCTGCGGCAATCTTCCACTTGCCCAGGTCTTGGGACAACTCTTCCTTTCAGTGTTCGACTCGGACTCAGTCTTGAGCCAGCCGAGATCGGGCTACAGAAGGAGGAGATCGTCAATCTCCCGTTCGGACTCGGCAACGCTGCGGATATCTTCGAACAACATCTGACGCGGCAAACACGATCCCCTGGTGTTTGACTTAGATATGGCCCAGAGCCGCTCAAGATCGGATCTAGGGAGGTCAGAGTTATAATCACCCCCATCAACTTTTCCGAGTTCGACTCTCAGTCGGACTCCGACTCTAAGTCAGACAGCAGTTCGGCAAGCTTCTCCCCGCCGCGAGAAATCTTCATGGCATCCAAAGGCTCTACTCCTACTCAGGAATCACGCCAACTACGCGAGCAGCAAGAGGAGGAGGCCTACCGACTGCGAGAACAATAAGAGGAAGAAGCAAGACGCCTGCACGCCCACAACGACGACCTGCGCAGGGCTAGGCGAATTGCTCAGCAACAAATCCTCCAAACCTGAGTCAGTGACCACGACATCTTCATTACTCCTCAACAGAACATCGTGGCCGCTGCAACTCTATTGGATACACTCTAGTTTGGGCCTGATCACCAGGCCACCCCGACGATCGCAAGGATAAAAGCCATTCTCACCGCTGCTACATATCAACAGCATCAACAGTCGGGCGAAACACTCATGTCGACTAACAAGTCGGCTTCCCCAACGGCAATCTCATCCGCCTCAACGTGACACCGAGCGGCTGGCTCTAGTCAGCTGCACATGGAGTCACACCAGACGTCACTCGACAACCCCAACAACAAACGGCGGCGTCAACATCTAGATGACCGTCAGGACAACCGGGATCTCCAAGGCCGACTATGACATGACCTTCGGCGAGACATCAACACTCGGCGCTACGAACGAGAGGAAGATGAGCAACACCAATTAGAAGACAAGAACAGGTGCTTTGGCCTTCATCACGAGCGGTTCCACCGCCGTAGTCAGGGTCGGAGTCCTCATGAAAATGAAGGCGTACTGGCCTTCACCCAGGAGCTACAACAGGTAGACTGGCCATCGGGTTTCAAGCCTACAGGCATCGAAAAATACGACGGCAGGACCAATCCTGAGTCCTGGCTCACGGTCTACACCCTAGCAATCCGAGCAGCCGGAGGAGATCACAAAGCCATGGCTAACTACCTCCTAGTCGCTCTAGCCGACTCGGCAAGGACATGGCTAACGGGACTTCCCAAGCAATCAATCAACTCCTGGGGAGAACTCCGAGAACGCTTCATCACCAACTTTCAGGGAACATACGAGAGGCCATCTTCCGAGTACAACCTATATCAGTTGCATCAAAGGAAGAACGAATCTCTTCGTGACTTCATCAAGAGGTTTTCTGAGAAGAAGAACTCAATCTTGAAGATCAAGGATGAGGTCGTCATCACCGCCATTCGAAAAGGAGGCAAAGACACCTCGTTCATCGCTAAATTCACTCGGAAGCCTCCCAACTCTGTCAAGGCTCTATTCGACATGGCGAACAAGTACGCCGACTCGGCCGATGTTGTTTCTTAGGCCCTAGATGACAAGAAGGCACCCTGACAGAAGAAGCGGGAGGGCACCGACGACGCGGTCCCAACTAAAGCCGGGAATCGCAAACGCAAGTCAGACGGTTTCATTGTGGCAGTCGGTCACAACCGTCTTCAACCTTCAACAACTGAAGATTATCAGAACAACAGGTGACATGCTCAGGGGCTCACAAGCTCAAACGCAAGGATGGCATCCCCACTCCCAAATACCAAATAGCTAAGTCGCTTTTTGATAAATATTTCCTCACTTGGCCTCGCCAATGCCGCAGCCGCTTACACCTAATTGGTGTACAAGCTGCACTTTTTTCTGTTTTTGCTCTTAAATGATTGCAAAAGTACTCGAGTAGCATAAATCCTGATCCGTGAAACTTTGCTCCATGAAAGACGAACTCAAGTCACCCAAAACACGTATTTGGGAAAGAGCCATGAGCCAACTCCCGACGCTAGGGGGCTATGACTTGTCGAGCAGAGTGCTTAAACGTAAGGGGTCAACTACTCGGAAAAATTAATATCAACAAGAGGAAGAACATGTATTTACATATATTGTAAAATACATTTTATTCGAGTGATTGTTTTCATCATCAGATGCAACTCATCCGATATGTTTATAATGCAGGGCTAGTTCCGGATACGCGTGACAGGAATTTAAGGCTACGAGCCTATCTCCTACGCTCAAGGGCTAGACCATTCTGCCAAGATACGCTCAGAACACTCCATGAGGGCTATTAATTGGGCACTTGCACCAGTCGGGACGTCATCTTCCTCGGCTACGCTCCATGTGAGATAACAACCGATCTCTGGCGCTAGTCGGGGGTCGTATACCACTCGGCTGGGTGAGGTACGCCCCATGAGGGTCGCCAGCCGAATCCTATGCTAATGCTAGGTTTGGCTACCTTATTCGGTCACAACTCAGTTGCATAAGGTATGCCCCACGAGGGTTGCCAGCCGAATCCTATGCTAATGCAAGGTTCGGGTACCTTATTCGGCTAACAACCAACCTCCGGCGCCAGTCGGGGCTCAGGTACAACTTCGTTGAGTTGGGTACGCCCCATGAGGGTCGCCAGCCGAATCCTACGAGATTCGGGTACCTTATTTGGCCATAACTCTATTGGGTAGGGTACGCCCCATGAGGGTCGCCAGCCGAATCCTATGCTAATGCAAGGTTCGGGTACCTTATCCGGCTTTACCGAAGTCAGAGAAGACCTATGTCGACAAAGCACATCCGGAGTTCTCATGCACGGCGTCACACCTGGGGAGGGCAAGTAAATTCTGCAATATACCTACTCAGGCATCTGTGGCAACCAGGCTGCATCCAGAGCATAAGTCAGAAAGGCTTGCAGACAAGGATTCCTCTGGCTCATTGCGGTTACCGACGCTTGAGTACTCATCCTGACATGCGATGGATCCTACTTCTATAGAGCTATGCTGGGTAGGTCGATTCAGGCCGGCTTATTTGGTAGCAGCCACCAAGATATGAGTTTCTACAGTAGCACGCTCAATGTGGGCCGCTCGCTGGCTGTGATAAAATCGTAGTGCTGGTGCTACCAACAGGAACCGATGAGGTAAACAGATATGCTTCATGAAGGCCTAATTGCTGAACACATGTGTTTGGGTATCTATCTTATCCACCAGGTCTCGAGGATATATCCTTATAAGGATCACAAGCTGGTCTTCATCAAAATTGGGGATGCATGTATCTTTCTCGAGTACACCTGACCACGCAATGGATTTAATTTCATAAAGTGGTACTCGGCCTACATGCTTGGCCAATAGTTGCCATGAGCAATATTATTCCAACTGACATGACGCTGAAGAGTCTAACTTCCGAGTAGTGCACTACTCGGGAGAGACTATAAATATTCTTTCCAGCTGACATGACGCTGAGGAGTCTAACTTCCGGGCGGGACGCCACTCGGGAAAGACTATAAACACCCTTTTCTAGCTGACGTGAAGCTGAAGAGTCCCATATACGAGTAGCATGCTACTCGGCAAGACTATAAATTATATTCCGGTTGACATGATACCGAAGAGTCTCATATACCAGTAGTATACTACCCGAGAAAAACTACGAGGTTAAAGATCTTTGACTTTATGTTTAATTGTTTTCACAATTAAGCACAAAGTCGGGGGCTACACCTAATAGGTGCGCCTATTCGGCGCACGCTATTCATACATCTACATGAAGCCCTTCATAGCCTCACTGCCAGCTGACATGAAGCAGGACTCAGGAAGAAGACGCACTCAGACAAAGAGTACTCAGGAGCAATGCACTCGGGAAGACTTCACCGTGGAGGATGAGCACTCGGCATCAGCTGTGACTCAACTATGAAGGTCTCAGGGGCTACTGTGGGTGCCATGGCCCCTGAGTACCTCATGACAAGCATATGGGCCACTCGGATAGAGGATGGGCCTGGCCTTGTAATTAGAGATATAATAATCCCTATCAGACTTTGCCTGGTACGTTAAGGAAAACATAGTCCTAGTTGGGTGCGTTATATCTCTAAGAGGAGATCCCTTGGCCATAATCCGGTTGGGACTCTTACCTTGTAACCCTGTCCCCCAGTATATAAGGGGAGGCAGGGCGCCCCCTGAGAGCAGGTTGACACGGTTCATCAGAATCGCCACCATAATTCCTCAAAGGAATACACCCCAAACTGAACGTAGGGTATTACCTCACATTGAGGGCCTGAACCAGTATAATTCTCCCCGTGTTCCTTTGCAATCCACCGAGTTTCCATCCGCCGAGTAGCCCCATATTCATATTGCAGGTGTAAAACATCAACAGACCTAAACCTCTGTCAAAGAAGGTGGCTGGAATTGATTAAAGATTATGATGTGGGAATACACTACCACCCGGGTAAAGCCAACGTCGTGGTAGACGCTTTGAGCAGGAAAAGTTACTGCAACACTGCTCGAGCAGAGACATTGTGCAAGGAAATGCAGCAGGAATTCGAACATTTGAATTTGGGCATTGTCGATCATGGATTCGTGGCAGCCTTAGAGGCCTAGCCTACACTCTTCAATCAAGTTCGTGAGGCACAAGCGAATGATCCAGAGATTAAAGAACTCAAGAAGAACATGAGACTTGGAAAAGCCCAGTGTTTCACGGAAGATGAAAACGGAACGGTATGGATGGGTGAACGTTTGTGTGTCCTAGAGAATAAGGAGCTCAAAGACTTAATACTCCGGGAAGCTCATGAGACTTAGTACTCCATTCACCCTAGAAGCACCAAGATGTACCAATACCTCAAGATAAAGTTTTGGTGGGCCAGTAAGAGGAGAGAAATCGTAGAATTCACGGTCCTTTGTGATGTGTGCCAGCGAGTCAAAGCAAAACACCAATGGGCTGTCAGACTTTTACAGCCGCTCAGAGTCCCAGAGTGGAAGTGGGAAGAGATCGGGATGGACTTCATCACTGGTTTGCCCCGCACATCTTCAGGACAATTTGGGTGATCGTTGACCGACTCACCAAGGTTGCTCATTTCATCCCCATGCATACAACATATTCGGGTAAAAGACTGGCAGAACTTTACATGGCTCGTATAATGTGTCTACATAGAGTGCCCAAGAGGATTGTATCTGACCGTAGTAGCCAGTTCACTTCTAAATTTTGGCACAAGTTACAAGCAGAACTGGGAACTCGACTAAACTTCAGCACAGCTTATCATCCACAAACCGATGGTTAGATTGAAAGAGTCAATCAGATATTAGAGGATATGCTAAGGGCTTGTGCGTTGGACTTCGGAGGGACATGGGATAAGAGCTTACCCTATGCTAAGTTCTCATACAACAATAGTTACCAAGCCAGCTTGAAGATGGCACAGTTCGAAGCTCTGTATGGCAGGAAGTGCCGTACACCCCTTTTCTAGGATCAGATGGGTGAACACCAGGTATTCAGAACCGACACACTCAAAGAGGCAGAAGAGAAAGTGGCTATAATATGGGAGAGCTTAAAGACAGCTCAGTCCAGACAGAAGAGTTATGCCGACAATCGTCGTAGAGATCTAAGTTTCGAGGAAGGAGACTATGTGTATCTTTGTATCACACCACTCCAAGGAGTACACAGGTTTCAAACAAAAGGGAAGCTAGCATCTCGTTTCGTGGGACCCTACCAAGTGCTAGCTCGGAAAGGTGAAGTTGCATATCAGTTGGACCTTCCCGCTTCAATGGCAGGTATACACGACGTGTTCCACGTGTCACAACTGAAGAAATGTCTGAGGTTACCAACAAAACAGGCTGATCCAGGAAGACCTCACCTATGTGGAAAAGCCAATTCGGATCTTGGAGATCCAAAGCCGGGTGATTAGGTTCTGCAAGGTACAGTGGAGCCATCATTTAGAGGAAGAAGCCACATGGGAACAAGAGGATGAATTGAAGTCCACCCATCCGCACCTCTTCACCAACACGTCTAAATCTCGAGGACGAGATTCCGTTTAAGGGGGGAAGGTTTGTCACACCCTGAGTTTCCCCTTAAATATAGCCACACAAAAAATACCTAAGAAAATGTCCCAAGAAAAATAATTTAAATTGGCCAAATGAATTAATTAGAGGTGAAAATGCAAAATAATAAATTATCATGGTTGTGAATATTTTTCTTATATTCCTCTTGCCAAAATACATTAACAAGATTTTTATTGAAATTTTTAGAGCACTAGAAGTATTTTTAATAAATCAAAAACCAATATCGGAATTAAAATCTCATTGGAAAATCCTTTTTTCTTTTTTTCCACCCTTTTTCTCTTTCTTTTCTTTTCCCTCCCACTGGGCTGATGGCCCAGTACTGTGCCGGCCTACTCGTGTTGCCTGCGCGTGCTAGCCTCCCCGTGGGCCTACTTGTCGATCGCTCGCCGCGCCTTCTCTCTCGCTGACCCATAGGGCCCGCCCGTTAGACCCCCGCCTTCCTCGCTCACTCGTTCTCCCGTTGACAGGCCAGGCCTGCCTATTAGCATCGTCGTCTTCCTCTGTCTGAATCGGGCGGAGGGAAAATTTCCCCTCTACCGTTCGATCCGCGCCAAGCTCCTAAATCGTCGCCGTGCTCCGCCGACTCCAGTCGCACATCGCCATCGCTACAGCCATTGCCGACTACCGCACTCGTGCTCGCTAGATTCACCGCACCTCGCTGCGTCTTGTCCAGCAGTCGACCGCCTCGGATTCCCGCCGGAACTCCATCCTCTCTGTCATCCTCTTTCGGAAAGCCTCTCCACCGGCAGTCAGCTGTGGATTTCCGTTGACCCACTCGGACTTTTTCCCTCCTAACATGTTCAACACCTTCCCCAGGATCCCCCGAACGTTGTCCTCCCCTCCACCGCCGGTGATCCTCGATAGAACGCTCCCCTCGCTGTCATCCCGAAGTTCGGCCGCCGCCAATTTTCTCCGCTCGCCGCCGTTCGTCGTCCTTCGACCATCGCAACTCTCGGTGAGCATCACCGTGGCTTCCCCATTCCATTCCACCACTCGCCGCCATCCTCCGGGGGCCAGATGGTTGCCGGCGGCAACCATCGGGCCGCTCGCCCTGCCACGGCGCGGTCGCGCCGGCGGGGGCAAGCCCCTTTTGTCCGGGGCCGTCCGATCTGCCTCTAGGCAGATCTGGACCGGCCGCGTGGCACCCCCCACGGGCGCCTGCTCCCCCGCCACGTTGCCACCACCTAGGCACCACGTCGACCCGTCGGCCTGCCGTGGCTGCCGCATGGCAGCCACGTGTCCGTATTCCCACTGGGCCGCAGTGGACTTGGTCCACCGTGCGCCGCTCCCCCTGGGATCACTGGTCGGTGGGGCCCGTCTATCGGCGCCGGCTCCCCGGTGACGCCTTTAATTCCTTTAATTATGCAATAAATCGTTTAATAATTAATTTTACAAGGAAAATAACTATTAAACTTAAAAAATTCATAACTAATTCATACGAACTCCGATTAAGTCCATTCAAATTTTATTAAATCTAGAAAAATGGTAAGAATCCATTAAAAATACTTTTAACTCTTGGCTGAGTGCCCACATGTACTGTTTTTAATTGTTTGTGTGTGGTTCGCTATAGAATCCGACGCCGTTGACTCTCCCGTGTACTACGAGGTCGTAGCCGAGTTCATCGAGCCAGAGCAAGGCAAGTCACACTATAATCTTGATCATTTTGTACCTACTCTTTGCTAAAATGTTTTGTTTATGTAAATAAACATGCATGTTTTTATTATTTCATGTGGTATGGATTATGACCTTTATATAGATAAGATTATGCCTTAGTTGTTGAACCTTGTTCCTTTTCACCTAGGTAACAACACGATTAGAATGTTATTCTTAGGATGCTTAGCCATGCTTAGAAACTATTAGTTCACCTAGGAATTAAATATTATCATTTACATTCATGATTCGACTCTATGTCGGGAAATGTAACATTGGACCTATTACTATTAAATTACTAAAATTTGACCCAAATGGTGGGCTGTGGGTGCATGGTTTTGCTGGTCGCACCTATGGCAATTAAGGACCGGTTCACGGGAACCCCTTGGGCAATTACTTGTACTTTCCACAAGCCAGCGTGTGCAACGGCTGGGCTTGTAGCGTCTCTTCTCCCTCTCCTAGGCACCGATGGTGAGGATGGGCGTGATGGAGTTGGGTCAGCCCAAGGTAGGGTTGATCGGCTTCTGGATCCATTGTGGCGCAAGGAGAGTAGCCTGGACGATGTGGGGTATCCTGGCGGTAGGTGCAACCTCAAGTGGTGTGGATGGTTAGGGAGAGGTTGCATGAACGGTCCTGTCATAGCCTCTCGCGGGGTGTCATGGTGATACACCGGCACACGGGAACGTGTGTGGGGCTGTGTCTTGTGGGTACAGTTGTACACCTCTGGCCAGAGTTAAAAACTATTCGAATAGCCACACCCACGGTTATGGGCATATTGGTCAAGACTTACCGTGATTAGTCTCATTATAATAAGTTGACTTAGTGATAGGATGGATGGTTGGGCCTGGTTAACGTGGTGTAACATTGACCAGTGGAGGATTAATATTGGTTAATAAATCAACCTTTTTACTGTTTGCAAACTACTAATGTTTGCCAAGGCTTTTATGCAAATAAACCCTAGCCTACCTTTGATTCCTATGCATGGTGCATATTTGCGGGTGTGATTTGTTGAGTACTATGGGTGGTACTCAGTCTTGCTCCTTTTTTGCCCTCTCAGGGGTGGAGTACCTATCGAACGAGGATCGTCAAGAGGACTAGGCTGGATCCGCCGTCAAGATGCCTGTGGAATGGAAGCCTCCGCTTGGCTAGTTGTTAATATGCTTACTTTTCCCTTTACTGCTGTATTTATGTAATATAATTTGACTCTGTTTGTAAGACGCACTCTGTATGGCAACTTGAAATTGTGTACCCTGGCTTTCCAGGACAGCCATTTAATACACATGAATGTTTAGAATTTCGGTGGTGAATTTCTGGGTGTTGCATGGGCCGAGGAGGAGCTCGGGCTCAGGGAGAGAGAGGAGGAGGAAGGAAGGAGGCACAGAGGAAGAAGAAGAAAAGAAAAGAAAAAGGGGAAAAAGAGAAAAAGAGGGAAAAGGAAAAGGAAAAAAGGTGGGACTTTTTTTGGATTTTTCCCAAATTTGGAAAATTTGGAAATTTGGGGATAATTTAGAATTAATGGGAATTTTTGGAATATTGTTATATAGAATATGGGAATTTTGGGAATAGAATATTGGGGAATATTGGAACCTCCAAAATATAAGAATACTTTGGGGATTGGAAAATGAAGACTATTCTGTGGAAATTGGAAGTTGGAATATTTTGGGAAAGGAGGAAGTATTAGGAATTTAGAACATTTAGGGTATTTTTGGGAATCAGAAATTCGAGGATATTTCATGGTGACCGAGATTTTATGGAAACATTTGGAATATCTGGGGGTTTGGATATTTCCGAGAATCTCTGATTGGGAATTCAAGCAGATTATCCGGATTCGGACTTTCAGGGAAACTTAGGGATTTATTTACGAAGGCAAGGAATTTTGGAAGTTTATAAGACTTTAGAGACTGGGCTTCGGATTGGATTTTTGAGGCATTTTCCAGATTCAGACATTGGAGGGAAAACAGGGATTAGGAAACGACACCAAGCATTTGAAGAGGAGGGAATCTCGGGTTCAAGTTGAACAGGGAAATACCAAAAGATTGGAGCAGGAACGACCCAAAAAGGGAAAAGAAAATAATTTTGTTTTCCATATATTTAATTACTGAAATGCTATTCGTAATATTAAAACTAATTCTGGAGCTTTGAAAAATCCAATAAAATTTCAAAGAGTTTATTAAGCCATGGGGAATTTACCAGAAGCAAATACCACCACGAAAAAAAAGAAAGTCAATTATTATAAATACTTGAATGCTTAAAATATTCCAACCAACCCCATGGAATATCAAAGCATGCCAAGCATTAATTAAAATTTTAACTTGGAATTTTTAAGATTGGAAATTTACAATTTTATTCAAACACTTTCACAAGCATTTTTTAGTGATTTCTTGTATTTCTATTTACCCAATATAATTTTTAATTAGGTCGATTTTCAGGGTGTTACAGTTATGCAAGTCTATAGTTGTTGTTTGTGCTAGTATATGTGTTGGATGTTTTAGATCTATTCGTGCTTCATAGTGCTGTTGCTGTGCATATCGGAATATCCGATAGTGTCATCGGAATATCCGACGGGCTTTGTTTCTGTTTTTCTTTTAAAGTTTTAAATCGCCTATTCACCCCCCTCTAGGCCTCAAATGATCCTTTCAACGCCTCCGCGAAGAAGAGGAAGAGGGCGCCCAACAATGTGGCTGGCCTGAGCCAAGCCTATGCGAAGCTAGTGTAGCCACTTCGGATGGTCCTCCCCTTTGATTACCCCGTTGAGGACCCTGAGGACGACGAAGACGACAGGAGTGAAGGCGAAGGCGATGAGGCCGCGGGGGCTTCGACAGACACCGGCGCTGCCAAGACGGCATTCGGGGGGGGGGGGGGGACCTGTGGGTATACGCCTAGCCTGAAGCCCACCTGGCCCTTGGAGGGCTGTGCTGGTACTAGGACTTCGCCCCCGTGGGAAGCCGAGGCGGCTGCCGTGGAAGCGCTCGCGGCTGTTGGCCACCACGTTGGTGGCAGAGCTTGTCCCAGTGCCTACACCTTCGCCCTGGTCCTAGTGGGGACAACGTACAGCAATTCAGAATCGTCGTCACCCAAGCACCAGCCCTGCAACCTGCCCATAGCTCCAAGTGCGGGGGGCCCATTGTCAAAAGCAGATTCATCGGCTGAGGACTTCGGGCTCGCTGCGGTGGCGAAGAAGGCAGCGCAGCGCAGGCGAAGCAGGCGCTAGCGAGCGAGGCGCTGCTGTTACCAGGGCCAGGGTCCACCAGCAGGTGTCCGCTGGCAAAGTCTGGCATGCGGCCCACCATGGAGGTCTTTGCCTCCAACACTGTGTTTCTCTCAGTGAGCTTTGTCACCGAGGACTTTGGTGGCCATGACAAGCTTCGCTCGTTCGTCGGCAGGCTCACATCGCTTGTGCCCCTGCCTTCAGTTCAGCCGATCGTTGAGAACAACTTTGACCTCGACGAGGCCGGTGTGTCACTCCATGGCCTTCTAACCAAGGTAGGCTTTTGTTTTAGAGACTTTGCATTTCACGATTTAGCTCTGCCCTCTTTTTGGGTAATTTCGATCGTTCAGTCCATTTTCAGGTTCTTGCATTGGCTGGCTACTATGATCATATGGCACACTCTCGCCGGACAAACTCAAATGCCACCAGTGGAAGATGGTAGACAAGGCAGAGCAACTATCCCAGGAGCAGAGTGTCCTCAAGGAGGCACTCAGGAACACAAAGAATTCCAATGCCAAGTTAAATGTTGAAGCCGAAAAGCTCCAGATTGAAAATAATGGCCTTTGGGCCTATTACGATGGGAGTGAGGCGAAGCTGAACCATCTTCGCAAGAAACTTCTACGGGCGCGTGAGAAGGTGGAGTAGATGAAGACCGCAGCGACCGAAGACTAGGAAGCCAAAGCCCGTACCCACGCTTCAACCATTGCTGCTAGCTAAACGCTGCGGCTCGCCCTCAGCAAGATGGGGGCCTACCCTCCACCGCTGCCAGGTGATGACGCCCCCACCGAAGAATTCACCAAATGGTGCATGGTTGGTTGGGGGGACGATCGGCGATGCTTCCGGTGTCTTCGGCGATTGCTGCGCCCATATCGCCAGCTATGCCGTGCTCACTGCTCTTCAAGTCGGCAAGTGTAATCACCTTGATAGACTCCCTGCCATCCTAGAATGCGATGTGTAGGATGGCAGTGTGATGGAGCGAGGCGACAAAGTTTGGTCCCACTTTTGCTCCTTCCAAAGTGGCTAGTGGGTTCTGAGGGGGAAAGGCATCACAACTGGGCATCTTCATGATCAACTGGCAAAGCAGGCGGAGCGTGAGCTAGCCGAGGCAGAGCCGAAGGGAGATGGAGGGCAGGGCCCGAAACAGAGGCACCTCACCAAGTGTGAAGACCTCCCCCATCTCTGCCTTTATGCTTTTGGACCCCATAGCTAGTTTTATTATAGGGTAGGCTAGCTAGCTTCGCACTGAGCAGTCCTTGTAAAGAAAATACTTTTGTAAGGCCCTTTGGCCCCTCTTTTTATATGAATGAAAAAGATTCCCTTTATTTCTAGGGTGCACCTAGGCAAAAACCTTGCCTCCCCCGTTTTGACTATTTGCAGGTGCCTTCTAGCTTCAAGAGCAGGGCCTTTCACCCGTTCAGGAAGATAAGGTATCCCGGGCCAGAGGACCATGTTCCCGTGATAGTGATCAACAGTCGAAGCTATGCTCATCATTCCATGGTGAAGTGGCTACGCAAGAATCCCAGTCATGATGCTTTCAACTTCGATAGGGACTACCAACTTCGCCGTGGCGACATGGTAGAGTTCTTGTGGGAGCCATGGGCCCCGGGTACCTCATTACCAGCACATGGGCCACTCGGATAGAGGATGGGCCAGATCATGTAGTTAGAGATAAGATAGCACCCGGCAGGCTGTGCCTTGTACAATAAGGAAACCTAGCCTTAGTCGGATAGGATTCTATCTCTAAGAAGGAAGTCCCTTGGTCGTATCCGATTGGGATCCTTACCATGTACCCCTGTCCCCTAGTATATAAAGGAGCAGGCGCCCCATGAGGGCACGCAAGATCATTGATCACAAAACCACCTCAGAGGAATAACACCTCAACTGGACAAAGGGTTTTACCTCACATCGAGGGCCTGAACCAGTATAATTCTCCCGTGTTCCTCTGCAATCCACCGAATTCTAGGTCGCCGAGTAGCCCCATAATATTATTGCCGGTGCAAAGCATCGACAGTTGGCGCGCCAGGTAGGGGCCCGGCGAATTCTTCATCAACAGATTCGATGGATCCCATCAACGGAGTCAAGGGCTACAAGTTCTCCAATGGAGACACCATCACCTTCGGGAGTCTTGATTTCGTCGCCGATCAACTCGGTAATCTTTCCTTGGCTGAAGCAGATCCGATCTCGCCAGCCGAGGAGCCAGCCGGCGTTGCGCCAGTCGGCCCCAGGGACGTCGCCATCTCCTTCGACGATCTACTACGACAGTCCCTCACATCGCCAGACGTCGGGACAACTCTCTCCTTCGGCGTCCGACTCGCGCTAGGTCTTGAGCCAGCACGGGTTAGGCCAAGAGGGGGAGAGACCGTCAATCTCCCGTACGGATTCGGCGACGCTGTGCATCTACAACCCGCGCAGCAGACCCGACCTCCAGCGATTCAGTTTGGACATGGTCATGAACCGTTTCAGATTGGATCTAGAGAGGTCGGAGTCGTCCTAACTCCGATAAACTACTCGGAGTCCGACACCAAGTCGGATAGCGGTTCGAGCACCAACTCGGACTCCACCTTGGCAAGCTTCTTCCTCCCCCGCGAGATCTTCATGGCTTCAACACCACCTTCCGAGGTGCGCCGACTGCAAGAGGAGCAACAAGAGGAGGCACGCCGACTACAACAACAAGAGGAGGCCAACCGACAAGCTCGCAATGACGGGCTACGACAGGCTGGGCGAGCCGCCCAGCAGCAGATCCTCCAGACCAAAGTCGGCGACCACGACGTCTTCGTCACGCCACAACAGAATGTCGTGGCTGCCGCAACTCTGCTGGACACGCTCCAGCTTGGGCCGGATCATCAGGCCACACCAACTATCGCCAAGATCAAGGCGATGATTACTGCTGCCGCCTGCCAGCAGCAAGAACAGTTAGGCAACACTCACATACCGACCCATCGGACGGGCTCTCCAGCGGCGGAGTCATCTGCATCAGCGCGACGTCGGGCGGCCGGCTCCACCCGGCAGCACGAAGAGTCCCGCCAAACAACGCTCGGCAATACCAACTACGACAACCGACGGCGTCGCCAATACGACCGCCGACCCAATCAAGACCTCCGAATGCGATTACAACGCGATCTTCGCCACACCCTAAGGGCCCGGCGCGAAGAGCGTGAAGAGGATGGACGCCGCCGACTGGAGGATGAACACGAGCGCTTCGGTCTCCACTATGAATGGCTACACCGCCAAAACCGAAGCCCAAGTCCTCACGATAACGAAGGCATTCCAGCCTTTACTCGCGAGTTACAGGACGTCCGCTGGCCAGTCGGCTTTAAGCCTACCGGAATTGAAAAGTACGACGGCAAGACCAACCCAGAGTCCTGGCTCACCGTTTACGTCCTAGCAGTACAAGCTGCTGGGGGCGACAGCAGAGCCATGGCTAACTACCTCCCAGTCGCATTAGCCGACTCGGCGAGAACATGGTTGACAGGCCTCCCAAGGCGGTCGATCGGTTCCTGGGGACAACTCAGGGAGCGGTTCATCGCTAACTTACAGGGGACCTACGAGAGACCGGCTTCCGAGCACGACCTTTACCAGCTGCATCAAAAGAAGAACGAGTCTCTGCGTGAATTCATCAAAAGGTTTTCCGAGAAGCGCAATCAGATTCCAAGTATCAAAGACGAGGTCGTCATCGCTGCCTTCCGCAAGGGAGTAAAAGACGCGCCGCTCATAGCGAAGTTCACTCGGAAGCCACCATCCACTGTCCGGGCTCTTTTCGACATGGCCAACAAATACGCCGACTCGGCTGAAGCCGTCGCTGAGGCTTTTGACGAGAAGAAGGAGCTCCGACAAAAAGACAACAAGGCGAAAGCCGACAACGAGCCGTCTTAGAATAAGTCTAGCAGCCGCAAGCGAAAGTCGGACAACGAGGTGGCCAACATGGAGCGCAGTTGGTCGCGGCCCCAGCGGAACAACGACTATCAGAAAGTCATGAGCGGGCCTTGCCCATTTCACCCCAAAGGCCGACACGCGGCCAAGGACTGCCACATGCTCAAGAAGTTTGCCTCCGAACAAGCTTCATCGTTTGACGTCGACAAGGACAAAGACAAGCCAGACACAGGCCCGGCTGAGGATTTCCAGGATCCCCAAGCCGAACTCAACCACATCTTTGGGGGACCACTTGCGTACACATCAAAACGCAAGCAGAAGCTCTCAATACGCGACATCAACACGGTCTCCACAGCCGACACCCCCCAATACCTGCGCTGGTCGGAAACGGCCATCACCTTCAATCGCGCAGATCACCCAGATCGGATTTCCCACCCGAGACGATATCCACTCGTCCTGGACCCGGTCGTCAAAAATATCAGGCTGAAGAAAACCCTCATCGACGGAGGCAGTGCGCTCAACATCCTGTTCGCCAAGACTTTGGACGAGATGAGAATTCCTCGTTCAGAACTACGGCCGAGCACTGCGCCCTTCCATGGGATAATTCCCGGCTTGTCATCAACCCCACTCGGGCAGATAACCTTGCCGGTGACCTTCGGCACGCGGGACAACTTCCATACAGAAAACATCTGCTTCGAGGTCGCCGACTTCAAGACCGCGTATCACGCGATACTCGGACGACCGGCCCTCGCCAAATTCATGGCGATACCGCACTATACGTACATGGTGCTGAAGATGCCCGGGCTAGCAGGAGTCCTCTCCCTCCGCAGCGACGCTAAGCAAGCCTTCACCTGCGACAAGGAGAGCTGCGAACTGGCTCAAACACAAGAAGCGGCAGTCGGGCGCAACAGCATCCGGCAAGCCGCTACACCTGAAGTCGATCAAGATCCAGTTCCGGCGAAAAAAGCAGCGAAGTCGGGAATTTCAGCGGACTCTGACACGAAGAAGATCCCCCTGGACCCTTCCGACCCCTCCAAGACTGCCTTAGTCGGGACCGGACTCGACCCCAAATAGGAAGACGCGCTCGTCACCTTCCTCCAAGCCAACAAAGATATCTTCGCGTGGAAACCGTCCGACATGCCGGGCGTACCAAGGGAGGTGATCGAGCACGCCCTACACATCAAGACAGACGCCAAGCCCGTCAAGCAACGGCTGCGGCGCTTCACTCAAGACCGCAAGGACGCTATCTGAGAGGAAATTACCAAGCTCCTCGCAGCCGGGTTCATCAAGGAAGTCTACCACCCGGACTGGCTGGCAAACCCAGTTCTGGTCCGGAAGAAAAACGGTAAATGGCGCATGTGCGTCGACTACACCGACCTCAACAAAGCGTGCCCCAAGGACCCATTTGGTCTTCCCAGGATAGATCAAGTGGTTGACTCCACGGCGGGGTGCGACCTACTCAGTTTTCTTGACTGCTACTCGGGATATCATCAAATTAGCTTGAGGGAACAAGACTGTTTAAAAACATCTTTCATCACGCCGTTTGGAGCGTATTGCTATATCACAATGCCGTTCGGTCTGAAAAACGCAGGCGCAACTTACCAACGTGCTATTCAACGCTGTTTGCACACCCAGATCGGGCGCAACGTGGAAGCCTACGTCGACGACGTGGTGATCAAGACCAAGTCCAGAGAAGACCTCATTGCCGACTTGGAAGAAACCTTCCAAAACCTCCGAAGATTCAAGATGAAGTTGAACCCGGAAAAGTGCACCTTCGGAGTGCCGTCTGGAAAGTTACTCGGCTTCATCGTCTCGCATCGCGGCATCGAGGCCAACCTAGAGAAAGTTAACGCCATCAGGAACATGGCACCCCCGACCAACCTCAAAGACGTCCAGAAGTTGACAGGTTGCATGGCGGCACTCAGCCGGTTTATCTCCCGACTGGGCGAACGGGGCATGCCTTTCTTCAAGCTCCTCAAAAAGGCGGATACCTTCAAATGGACTCCGGAAGCTCAACAAGCCTTCGAAGACTTCAAACAGTTCCTCACGTCACCTCCCGTGTTGGCCTCACCCTTACCCCAGGAACCGCTAATGCTATACCTGGCGGCAACCACTCACGTAGTCAGCACGGTGCTGGTAGTGGAACGATCCGAACAGGGTCATCTTCAGAAAATACAACGGCCAATCTATTTTGTCAGCGAAGTCCTTGCCGACTCGAAAACAAGATACCCGCAGGTCCAGAAGCTGCTATACGGCCTACTCATCACAGTCCGAAAGCTGGTACACTACTTTCAAGCACATCAAGTCACGGTGGTCACAGCGTTTCCACTCGGGGATGTCCTTCATAATCGCGAGGCCACTGGCCGGATCGCTAAATGGGCACTCGAGTTGATGGCGTTCGACATCACTTTCCAGCCACGGACAGCTATCAAATCTCAAGCTCTAGCCGACTTCGTGGCCGAGTGGACAGAAGTTCAACTCCCAATACCAACAGCAAAGCTAGAGTACTGGACAATGTACTTCGACGGTTCCCTACGGATCGGTGGCGCCGGGGCTGGAATCATATTGACATCCCCCACTGGCGAAAAACTGAAGTACGTTCTACAAATCCACTTCCCGGCTTCCCACAACGTCGTCGAGTACGAGGCACTCGTTCACGGGCTCCGCATCGCCATATCACTCGGCATACGTCGACTGGTTGTGCACGGAGATTCCCAACTCGTGGTAAACCAAGTCATGAAAGACTGGACCTGTCTCGACGATACCATGGCGGCATACTGTCAGGAGGTCCGCAAGCTAGAAAATAAGTTCGACGGGCTGGAAATCACACACGTCCTGCGCCAATACAACGACGCGGCGGATGAGCTGGCAAACATGGGATCCAAACGAGAATCAGTTCCGACTGGAATCTTCGTCGAGCAACTTATGGAGCCATCAGTCAAGAAGAAACCGGCACAAGAGCAGTCGGGAGGCGAGCCTACCCCGGCTACCGACGAAGTGCTGCACATATGTCAAGACTGGAGGAGTCATGTTGTCAAATTCCTTCTGGATGATGAACTCCCAGAAGATCGCAGTCAAGCCGAGCAGGTCAAGCGTCGGAGCAAAAGCTTCCTGCTAGTCGGAGAAACCTGTACCGAAGGAGCGCATCCGGTTCCTCATGCCGGCTGCGTCACCACCAAAGGAAGGCAAGCAGATCCTGCATTCAATACACTCGGGCATATGTGGCAACCATGCTGCATCCAGGACGTTAGTCGGAAAGGCCTATCAGCAGGGATTCTTCTGGCCCACAGCAGTCACAGACGTCAAAGACATCGTTCGCAAGTGCGAAGGTTGCCAGTTCTTCGCAAGGCAAACAAATCTCCCAGCCCAGGAACTCCAAACTATCCCTATCTCTTGGCCATTCACAGTATGGGGGCTCGACATGGTCGGGCCCTTCAAGAAAGCGCCAGGGGGGTTCACACATTTATTCGTCGCGGTGGATAAGTTCACCAAGTGGATTGAGGCTAAACCCGTCGCAACAATTACAGCGGCACGAGCAAAGGACTTCATCATGAGTATATTATACCAGTTCGGGGTCCCTAACCGCATCATCACCGATAATGGTACTCAGTTCGCGGCAGGCCTATTCCAAGATTTCTGCGACGATTTCGGCATCAAGATCTGCTATGCATCTGTGGCACACCCGCGGAGCAACGGGCAGGTTGAGCGAGCCAACGGTATGGTCCTGCAAGGCATCAAGGCCAGGATATTCGACCGACTACAACCATATGCGGGTCGGTGGGTACAAGAACTCCCATCCGTTCTCTGGTCTCTCAGAACCACAACTAGTCGGTCAACAGGGCAATCCCCTTTCTTCCTGGTCTACGGTACCGAGGCCATGCTACCGACAGTGATACAGTTCGGCTCTCCGCGAGTCCAGGCTTACTCCGAAGACGACTCCAACAGCACCCGACTGATCGAATTAGATCAGCTGGAAGAAGCAAGAGACGCCGCAACAATCCAGTCGGCAAGGTATCTTCAAGGCCTGCGTCGCTACCACAATCGCAATGTCCGTGGCCGCGCCTTTTTGGTCGGGGATCTCGTTCTAAGGAAGATACAAACCACCAAGGACAGGCACAAACTATCCCCCATCTGGGAAGGGCCGTTCATTATAGCCGAGTCACGCGGCCAGGCGCCTACCGACTGAAGACCAAAGACGGCGTCCTCATCACCAACTCATGGAACATAGAACAGCTACGTCCTTTCTATACCTGAGTTTTATATTTTCCATGTGTACAGTTTTTCCTGACTCGCTACGCCGCTTGTTTCAACCGAGTAGTGAGTCGGGGGCTGCATGTATATATGTGTTCTGTCAATAACATACAAGCTTATTTCACCCCGGTTATGAAGCCTTGCCACGACTGATCGTTCGCCCGAGTATAGCATCTTACTCCGAACATTTTTTATCAAGTTCTATCGGACTAACTCGGTGCATGCTACACCGTTGGGTAAAGCTAATGACAACCGAGTGATAAGCTTGGTGGCACGACACACATATTTACACATGACCATGTATGAAAGCTTATATACATACCGACTACATAATGTATTGCCTTTACAGACCCAAGTCTCGGGTAATCACTTCAGCAGTCGGCTTCGCCTGTGAAGATAGCTCCAGCTTCCTCGGGCGTCGTCTCTTCGGAAAATCCCTCCCCGATGGCCTCAATGTCCCCTCAGTAGATGGACTTGGTCATTCTAGGGTCTGGCCACGCCGGCGGCAACCCGCTCGTCTGAGTACCTTTCAAGCACTCGGGCGTCCTCAAGACGCTCCCCATCTATCTGAGGAATTCTACTACAGCTGGTCCCCACTGGGCCTCGGGGATCACACGAGGTCAAGGAGCCCTTTCACGGAACGCCGACAAGGGCCTCCCGTGACTCCCTGATCACCTCATCTCCTCCGTGTAGAACCGATACTGCCGGACGTTGGCTCTCATGCCTGCCCAGACTCGGCGGCAATAGCTGTCAGATTCGGCTAACACCACAGCTTGACCAATGGATTGGCTGAGACAACCAAGTCGGTGAAGGACTTCCTTTCGTAGTCGCCTCCCACCGCCGGCACTCGGTTCCACATCAGCACTTCTCCCTTACCGAGCTTGACGACCGCCTTCGCTCCAACTCGGATTCTCCGCGGTCAAGCTCGGTGTTGGCCTTTGTCCAGGTCGGCTGACCCTGACATTCAAGCTCGGCCTTGGCTTCTCGGCCTCCTTCAGCTGCGACTCCCTCTCGCTCAGTCTTAACTCCGCTTCGAGGTCTGCACCACAGATTAGCGCAGAGCTCAACCGTGGCAGGTCGTGACACCCGAGCATCGTTGATTTCCACGTGGTCTGGATGAATAAACCAATTCACACGTCAGTCGGAAGAATACTCGAGAATTTTACCTCTGATCTTCTCAGCTAGGCCCATGCTCCGCCCTGAGCTGAACGGCCGCCACTCTTCACCAGCCTCCCTCCTCGTGTGATCCGCCTCCATCTCCGCCTTCAATGCCCCGAACTTCTGTCCCAATTCCGTGAGTGGACCATCCGCACCACTCCCGTCATCCCTGCTTGCCTGTCCAACTAGCTTCTCTCTCGGGACAAGGAACAAACCGCACAGAGTCCAAACATCAAAACAAGAAGATTCGGACTTTACACAGAATCATACCGCGACCCTTGGACCTGTTGATGCCAGCACGAACAGCTTCCGCTCTCTCCTTGCAACACTTCATCGAGCCTAAGCTTTATAGTCACGTCAGCGAGTTGGTACGTAAGGTCCGGGCATTCACACGTGGAGCTTCGACCGAGGCAAATGTATTCTCCGGCCTGCGGCAACGCGCGATGGCGAATATGACCACGATGCGACGGTCCTGCTCGCACCGCCTTCCCCTACAACATCGGGACCGCCTTGGCTCCGTTCCCCCCTTCCGCGACGAATACGGGCCCGGGGCTGGCGCCTCAGTTTCAACACCACCTCCGTCGACCATGTCCCTCTGGTAGTTGGCCTGATACGAGCCCCTCGCCTCTAGCAACCTCCCGCCCCACTCCTCAACAAGCTGTGTTCGCCGCCGCCTGGCATCGGCTGGGAGGTCTCATCAAGCAGGCAGATGTTCAACCTCCTTGAGATCATATCAGCCCACTTCCTGCACGACAGCCAAGACGATCTCTAGGACTTCTATTCTAAGTCAAACAACCGACTATCCAGAAGACCTGAAGTAGCCACCTCAGTCCAACCTCAGCTTTACGCATACCTGCAGCCTCCCGCCCCCCCGCGAAACGGTTACGTCCCGGCCCCCTCTCTCACTCACAGCAAAAGTCGGCAGTCGCCCCGGCGCTCATCGATCAGAGCGTATCAGCCCGAGCGGCCCGACTCTGTTATGTTGTTCGTCCAATCCTTCGCCCCAATGCCTCTGCTCTGTCGCCCTGTGGCCTGTTCTGAGTACACAACGTGGCCCAAACCTGCTGATCTCAGCCTGCACCACCCTGGCTTGGCAGTGGGTCCTTATTTTCAAGCTACCGCGCACGCCCGCGATCATTCCCTCCCTCGCCCTCCCATATAAAATCGCTTCTTCCCCCTCTCTAGTGCGTGCGGCAGCGAGACTACTCGCCTCTTCTTCTATGACCGCATGAATGGACGAGAGTCCCTTCATCAAATTCCTCATCCACTACAGCAAGTCGACAAAATACCATCACGCAAGTGAACAATCACCGTTCCACAGCGTTCACCAAAAAATGTAGAAATTACCTGGGTCGCGGCGAGAACTTATAGGCAGCAACTCCGGTTATCATCTTCGTGGCAACCCACCCCTCGAAAGTAGCCAACAAGTATCGTCACTCCCCCTTGTCCCCGTCTCCTGACTCATCTTCGATCGTGTTACCTTAAGCCCACCAAGGCGCTTCTCAACGTTCACGGCGGAGCCCTCGCCAGAAAAACGACACCCAGCCCTGTCAAGCCATCCTCTGATACATCTATCTTCGTCAGCAATATATGTCCGTGGCCCAGTTCTTCAAAGTGCCCGAGGACCAGCTTGGCAAACCGCTGGTGCCATACCGAAACGCGCAAGGAAGACCAGATCGCGCAATAAAAACCATCCTTCTCGTCCAAACAAACTCCCTTCAGAGAAGATTCAAGGCAATCAATATACGTTTCCCATCCTCCTCAGTTGAAAAACCAGCCCCTCCAATCACAACTGTATAACTCTTGGGAAGGTTGGGGGTTGACATGGAAAGGTGTTCGTGAAGAGGGATGAATGGCTCAACATCCAGAAAGCACTCGCAAAGAGTAAACGAATATGAGATCTGAAAGGATTGAGTTTGGGATTTTAAATGCACAATCCGCCGTAAAATCAAGGATCGGCGAAGAATCGACGACGGAAAGACCAAGCCCCGGTCAAAGAAGAGGCGAAACTACCGTTTCACCAGGCCGGGGGTTGGGGCTCGATCATCCTCTCGTCGTGACGACGGATCATTCTTGGTGGGCAACTCAAGTCGCTGCTCCGTGCCTCAGTCGCTAGTACGAGCCACATCTGAGACGCCAAGAAATCCTGGCGACGCCGCGGGATTCGCGCTTCGCATGACGAGGTGTGAGATTGGGGGAAAGAAATCGGGGGCTTGGATAACGAAGAGGATGAAAATTGCCGGTCCTGGTGGGGAGCTTGCTGCTACCTAGTCGGGCGGAGGCGAAAAGCTAGCCGAAGGTGGAAGACGAGAGATTGGCTGATTTTGGGGAAGACGATGGAATTTTTTCTTCTCCCCATTTTTTTATAGCTGTAACGCTAGATGGCCCAGGCTTGCCCAGTCGGTATTGGGCGACAAGATATGAGTTCATAGTAGCTGCTCGTGGGCCGACGCCAGGCTGAGTTGAAATTATAAGGCGCTGGTGTACCATCAGGAACGATGAGGTAAACAGATATGCTCTCTCAATGAAAGCTTTATGCAAACTATATGTTGGGTTTGTTTTTATCCCAGGTTCGAGCTTATCTTTACAGGATCACAAGCTGTTTCATTAAATTTGGGGATGAGGTACTTTCCGGGGAACACCTGACCGTAATGGATTATTTTAATAAAGTGTACTCGACTACATGCCGTGGCATCAGTTGCATGAGCAACAATTCCACGCGACATGACGCTGAAGAGTCTACTTCGAGTAGTGCTTATCGCCGAGAGACTATAAATAATTTATTCTGCTGAAAGATGCAAGAGTCTAGTTGAGTGGGACGCACTCGGAAAGACATCAACTCATATTCCGACTGACATGAGTGAAGAGTCTATATACGAGTAGTCTCTATCGGCAGAAGACTATAAAACTATATTTCCGTTGACATGATACGCGAAGAGTCTCATATACAGTAGAATCACTCGGGAAGACTTCAGGTAAAGATGGCCTTATGTTTAATGTTTACAATAACAAAAGTCGGGGCTACACCTAATAGGTGGAGCTATTCGGCGCCACTATTCATATATCTACATGAAGCCTTCATAGCTCGCTGCAGCTGACATGACTAGGACTCGGAAATTAACTCGACAAGAGATCGGAGCATGCACCAAAGTAACTTACCGGGAGGATGGCACTCGGATCAGCTGTGACTAACTATGAAGGTCGGGGGTACTGTGGGAGCCATGGGCCGGTACTCATTATGCAGCACATGGGCCAACTGGATAGAGGATGGGCAGATATGTATGTTAGAATAAGATAGCAACCGGCAGGCTGTGCCTTTGGTACAATAAGGAAACTAGCCTATCGGATAGATTCTATCTTAAGAAGGAGCCTTGGTCGTATCGACTGGGATACTTACCATGTACCCTGACCAGTATAAGGGAGGCAGGGGCGCCATGAGGGCACGCAAGATTCATGTGATCACAAAAACCTAGAGGAATAACACTCACTGATCGAGGTTTTACTAATCGAAGGCTGAACCAGTATAAATTCTCCACCGTGTTCCTCT